>PVKS010006879.1:62238-76095 GCA_004027875.1 Aplodontia rufa | reverse complement strand
ATGTTCATAGCAGCACAATTTACTATTGCTAGGCTGTGGAAACAACCCAGATGTCCCTCACTGGAAGAATGGATCCAAAAACTGTGGTACATTTATACCATGGAATTTTACGCAGCAATTAGAAACAATGATATTGTAGCCTTTGAAGGTAAATGGATGGCTATGGAAGAAATTATGCTGAGTAAAATCAGCTTAACCCAGAGAACTAATGGTCGATTGTCTCTACTCATCTGTGGAGGTTGGGACTAGACCCTGGACAGTGAGAAAGTTGGTCTATTATCATGTGTTAAATCCAGATAAGATGTAATGCTATACAACATAACCCTTTTTTAGAGATATTGTGGGAAGGAGAAGGGAGGGATAAGGGTGGATAATTGGGGGGGGGGGCACTCCTGGAGGTAATTGTAATATCCAGAATCTGTGCACATTTTATATTATTTTGTTAAAAACTTGTATGGTTGTTAAAAAAAATTTTAAAAAAAATTTAAAAAAAAGAATTAATGAGATGTTTTCTTTCCAGTTCAGCCCAGTATAAAGGCACAATCATAGGCAGAGCCACAGGGATACAAGTAAATGTTCATCTAGAGCTGTCAGAATTTAGAGCCATGGTCTGAGATGAAGAAACCTCAAATTTAATGTCCCTGTTGAATTTCTGGGTGTTCTAACATGCATATGGGAATTGTCTGTAGAACAGAAAATGCTATTTCAAAGAACTAACAGGGCAGCATTTGCATTTTATCATTACAATGATTATGTCACATTTCATCTGAATATGTTTTAATGCTCTTGTAGGATCTCAATTCAAAGAAAACTTACCAATAACTGTCCTAAATGCCATCTTACATTGGCAAATGTACAATATACTAATTATACTTTTTTAATGGAATTAGATCTATTTATATTCCCATGTTATTTTAGTGGTTCTCATTGTTTTCTTTATGAAATGCTTTCCCGTACAATTATAGAGAAATAATATAATTAAATTAAATATTTTATATGTTTAAAGCAGTGTGAGGTTTGTAACTCTTAATTCCGTTACACTGAGACCTTTCACATGATACAAAATTGCATTAGCTCTACAAATTTTGATAATTTACAAGGGTTGTGGATTTAAATCTTAAAATTATATCTTGCAGAATTTTATTTCCCATTTTCCAGATTTTTATATTTGTTTTTTGGAATACTGAATTTTTTCTATTCCTGAGCTGTTGAGAATCACTTGTGTTTGCCATACAAAGATTTCAGTTCCCTGTTCTTTCCTTAGGAAGACAACTAATTTAGTCCAGATGCATTGGAATTTTGTTCACCAAGTAGAAATGTGTTTCGTTACTCCAAATAGTATAGTAAATCATGTCACTGTGTTTATTCCATTAAAGATTATTGGCCTTTGACACTATAAACTTCTATAACATTATCAGAAACCTCTCCTCAATATTATGCACAATTATTTCAGTGAAGTTGAGTTTTTGGAAAAATTAAGACCATTAATTATTTAACACATTGAGAAATGGCAGAGAAATGACATCCAAAATGATGTAGGATTTATTTCTTGTAAGCAATAAAGTGTACAAATCAAATAACAAGAAAAACCCTATGAAAAACAAGGTTATAAAAATATCAAAATTGTCAGAGGGAAAGAGTAAATATAATGGCAAAATAATGAACTCTCTCTTGGGGGCAGCAAGATCCACTTCTGACAGACTGGAAAAGTTTCTGTTGAATAAATATGGCAGCGTACATGAGAATGATAATATTCTTCTGAAAAGACTTGTAATAACTTGTAATAACCTTCTAAAACTATTTCATGCGCGTCTGCTCGCTGCCGTTGTAAGATTTCAGCTGAGAGGAATTTGTTCTCCATTCAGTTCAACATCAATACACTTCGCTGTGGAAGCAGCCCTGTCCCTTGAGGGTGGCTATTGTAAAGGCTGGGAACTGGAAGCGCAGTGAGCATGAAACCGAAATGGATGGCCAACCTTTGTCTGGTGTATTGCTGAATCATTCAGGCAGCCCTGGTACTGAGCAGTTATTTCACTTTCCTCATTCTGTGGAATTCTGATTCTTAGTATCTTCCATTTGGACCTGGATGTTGAGGAGGGAAGTAGGAGCATGGTGAAACTATTGCTATTTCAGACCCTTTAGGCATCAGAGTGTAATGTTTGCAAGTACTTGTCTTCCCTGCTAATGTTGACTAGCTCTCATGGCCTGATTTCCCTGGGTTGCTATGCTAATGCAATCTTTCTTGCTTTTCTCCATTGTCCTAAAGTTTCTGTTCTATTTTTCCAGCATGACACAAACCATAACTGGAGAAGGGATGTAGGAAGTGACCCCTATCCAGAATGTAGATGCACATGCGGAGAAAAATATATTCAACCACACAGAACTGTGAGAAGAAAGTAGAAAGAATCAATTATGAGCATTATCTCAAGGAGACAAAAGCCTGAATCACATACTCTGATGAAAAGGAACTGAGTTGTCCTATTCTGGAGCTTCTTCATGAAAAAGCTAGCACCAGGCAACTCAGCTTCCTTACCCAGAACCTGCAGACTTTAAAACACCTTTGCTAAAGAGTTGTCCTTCATCTCATCCAGAACAAAGTAGTACACATTCGTCAGTACTTTTTTACTTAAGCAGCTAAGAGAGATGGTATCGAAAAGCTCAAAACAATAATAAAATGTCTACAAATAAGAACTAGTGGAATTGCAGACTGTAGTTGTATATTCTTCAGTCTTCAAATATGACAGATTTAATCCACTTCTGGTTAATTACCTAACATAATTGGGTATATTTTTATTAGGGTTTTTCAATAAGTGAGTAGTAACATGGATAAAATTGTTCAGACTTATTTTCTTTCCTAAGGACATTTAAATATTAAGTAGTAGCGACAAATACTTCAGACCGCAGATGAAAATCTAAATTTTAATGTATTTTATAACTTAAAAATGAATGTTTTGTTTTTTTATGTTAATATAGGGAAGGAACCAAAGTATAATTCTAATGCAAAAAATAAACAAGTAAAAAGCAGCAGATATGGGCTGGAGCGGTGGCTCAGCGGTTACGTCACTCGCCTGGCAAGTGCAAGGACACGAGTTCAAACCCCAGCACCAGGTACACAACCAAGCGTCTGGGGAATGAAAGTCACATGAAAAACTAAATAAAGATTGCTTCTCTCTTTTTCTCTCTCTCTGTCTCTCTCTCTCTGTCCCCTCTTTCTTTAAAAAAAAAAAACAACAGCAGATATAGTATGGTTTCTGTCCATAAGGAGGTCAGATATGCTCCATTTGCTTTCTGCTTTATTAAATGACATAATGAATTTAAAAAATTGTTTGCAACCCCTTCTGGGCAAAATGAAGAATATCTATAAGAACTCTCAGGCTTAATTCTAGAGGTATTTTAATATTAATTTTAGAATACTCTAATTATTACTGTCAAAACTATTAAATTGACTATATTATCTTCATTTTTAAAAATATGGCTATTCCCTATAATACATTCATTTTTAAGAAATAAAAAATAACTTTATGAAATCAAAGATTTGACACAAGTTGTAAACTAATTGTCATGGATATAATTAAGAAAAGGTTCTTCTATTTAATTAATTTAAGAAAATATAAAATTATATTTTTAGTTCCTAATATTGAAACAATCCAGTCTTCTTCAAATTATATGTTTGGCATTTTGTTTTACATAGATGATACTTTAATTAAGTGCTGCAGCCAATAAGCATAATGAAATGAGCACTAGGGTTAGAGGTGGACTTTTGGATTCTCCTTCCCACTCTACCATCAACCTTCTTTGCAACCATCAGGGTACAACATCATGGCTCCTTAACCTGAAACATAAGACAGTTGTTTTTTGGACTTGTACACGGAAGTCAAGGATTTCTAATACAAATCTCAGAATGGTAAATGACAGGTAGTGGGGGAGTGATAGGGTGGATGCTGGAGCCCATACTCAAGTAAAAAACCAAAGGTGATCTCATTGTATTATACATTTTTTTAAATTTCATTTTAATGATTAATTTATGATTTTTAAATAATCACAATTATTTTTAAACTTTCAATTTAGTTCACACATTTCTTATTAATTTGCAAATAATGTTAGAAAAAAATTATCAAGGAAAAAACCAAACGCAATTCATAAAAAACCATTTATACTATATACAAGAATGAGGCTTTTGAAATATATTCTGTTTTTTGCTAAAAGTTTAATTTCAAAAAAAAAGTTTATGGTAAAATAAACTTAGAAAATGCTTATTATTAAAGATATATAATATATGCTAACCTACTAAGGACACTGGTAAGTCTTTTATACTTTCTTCACAATACAGTTCTCCAACCTTTCTCAGTGATGGACTTCATGTTAGCATACTGTATGTTTCATTTATACAGCATTCTGGCTTAGGGAAAGGTGTATCCTAGAAGAGAGAAAGGGAAAAGATACTGTATTTACTATTTTTTCTGCAGCCAACAGTTGGTGAAATCGTCAAACATTTTAGTAAGCTTTTAGCCTCCTGTATTCTGACGTAGATATCTTACATTCTTGCTATAACACCACACCAAATACTTCCTGACATGATGGTACATAAGCGTTCCAATATGAGAAGAAGCTGATTGAACACAGACTTCTTTATAGGAGAGTGTGGACTGAACAATTGCAAGTTTCCTTTTATGTCATATCTTCTAATTAATAGAAATGAGATCACTCACAGAAGAGGTGAATGGTATTTCATACCTTGAACTTAGTGGTTATTGTCCAGAAGCAGACTTAGTTAAACCTCACACAGTTATATAATAAAGTTGTGAATTGTGCCATTCAATGATATAGATTTATATTTAGTTGCCATAAGAATTTGTATTTATTCATAATGAGGTAAAGATTTCACGTGAAAAAATTCCATTATTTAATGGCTTCACAAAGTATTGATTACTTTTTTTCACCACAAAAAATTAGAAACATTAAGTATTAAGTTTATTTAGATGTTAGTTTAATGAAGTTTACTTCTGACATGATTGGTATGCAGTAGCATTATTTTCATGTAAATTAGCATCTAATACTTTGTGAATTGAATTAATAGATTACAGAAAAATAGATACAAATAAATCAATGACTAGGTTAAGAAGATAAAAATGATATGCTTATGACTTTCCATTACTTTATACTTTAATAATAAATAACCAAAGAAGAATATTATTTAAAAATACTGTATTTAGGAAACGTGTAGATTATAGAATAGACAGCAAAAGACACTGTCTTTTAATTAACATGAATTAAGGAAGAAATTAGTGATTCTTTTTGTTAGAATATTTTCATTGATGTGTAAGGATACAGAGTAAAGTTTCCAAGCATTTAGCAAATGACTTGACAAGTTTTTATGTAGGTATGCACCTAAATATCCACCACCAAGGTGAAAACATGGAACATTTCCCACACACCAGTAAGGGTCCTTAAGACCATTCAGTACTCATCCTAAACACCAACACGATAGATAACCTTTATTCTGATTCTTTTCACTGTGAACCATTTGCCTATGTAGGTGAAGTCATAAATGTTTCATGTACAAAGTGTTTTAAGACTGCTTCTTAGATTATTTTTTTTGAAGAAACATGGAAACCTGAAGACATTGGATGACAAACTTAAAACATTTAAAGAAAAAAAAATTATTAAATATTAATAAAGCATTCTCTTTCTGGCAGAATAATTCTTCAAGAAGGAAGGGGAAATTCAGACATTCTCAGAGAAACAAAAACCAAGAGAATTCGTTCTGAGCAGACCACATTACTAGAAATATTGTGTGTAAAAAGATGTAAACTGTGGCAGTAACAATATGAATGGAGGAATGTGGATGCATAGGAGCAGAATGTTTTACAAGGATAAAGCTAAGTTAGTCTTCTAAAAGTAGGTCTGGACTTTTACAAGTTTTAGACATTCGAGCCCTCAAGTAATCACTAAGAAAATAAATTTAAAATATACAGAAAAATACCAGGAGCAGTGGCACAGGCCTATAATTACAGCTATTCCAGAGGCTGAGGCAGGAAAATTGCAAGCTCAAGGCCAGTGTGGGCCATTTAGTGAAAAACTGTCTCAAAAAAAGAACAATAAAAATTAAAAAAAAAATAAAACAAAAACCTAAGGGAGTGCTGTGGATGCATGGGGATGTAGCTCAGTGGTAGAGCACTGCTGGGTTCAATGTCCAGCAAACCCCTCCACACACACACACAGACTCACAAACAATTAAAGCTAACTAACAAATAACAGAAAACGAAATAAGGGAATCAAACGATATGCTACGAAAAAATCAAAATAGAGTATCTGTGGTACTATATGACAAGATAGACTGTGAGACAAAAAATTTACAAGAGATAAAGAAGGACATTATGTACTGATAAAAATGTCTAAAAGGAAAGCCCAAAGGCATCTGAAGTAAAGGAAATGAAACTGAAGAAATAGATCCTTCTCCAGGACAAACCATAGGCTAGCCCCCAAAATCATGTCACCATAAATCTTAAAAATTTAAACTCATAACAAAATATTAGCCATGAGTTCTAGTGCCAGGAACCTCAATTAAAAGGTAAAATGCTAATACAAAGGGACACTATTCAACTAAAAAGGGAATAAAATACTGATATGTGCTAAATGTCAAAAAGTTTCTTAACCATGGCACCAAAAACCAAAGCATGCTCTTCAAAATTTAAAAAAAAAAATTGTTCTCCTGTAGCACCCAAGGAATCAAAAACAGCTACTCTAGCAATTATTCATACACAAATGCTCACAGTATCAATATTCACATTAGCCAAAAAGCGGCAAGAACCCAATGGAAAGGTGAAATGCTAATGCAGTGGAATAGTATTTGAGTAAAACAGGAATAAAATACTGACATGTTACAACATCAGAAAGTCTAAAAAAACATTATGCTAAATGAGAAAAAGGCATGTAACAAGGGACTACGCATTATTTGATTAAGTTTATGTAAGGTATCCAGAATAGGCAAATCTGTAGTGATTAAACACAGATTAGTGGTTGCTAGGGCTTGGGCGGAAAAGGTCACAGGAAGCGACTGCTTGATGGTGTGAGGTTTCCATAAAACATTTAATTACATGGTAGAGCATATGTTCACAAACATATTTGTTTAGAATAGTGGGTAGAATAATCAGGTTTTTTATTTTTTATTAAGGAGTTGAGTTATTGTAAATCATAAATACATATAAAGTACCAATGTGATATGCATATGTTCTTAAACCTGAATTACCCCCACATCGCCCACACCCCAGGCTCTTGATTCTTCTATATGAATAACCAGTTTTGAGAATAAATACTCTTGATAAATATTTCATCTCTGAAATATACAAGGCATAGAAGCACATTGAGGAGCAGACTGCTACCAAGAGTGTCTGATGATGGAAGCGTCTGTTACAGGATTTTTTAGAGAATCACTCGTATAGGTAATTTGGGAAATTGGTCAAGATATCCTCAACTTTGATTAGTGTTTGTGTACTAAACTTTGGTTTATAAAACTTTTTTCTCATTTGGAGCATGTCTTTGTGCAGAACTTGTCCAGATCATTCATAACTAGGTCAACAGTGCTTAGAAATAGGACCTGGCACATAACCAATTCTCAAGAGAATAACTGTGACTGAGAAATGACTCAACAAAAGAGTTTTGTTCATTTAACATGAGAGGATGAAAACTATGTGCACGTGTTGAAGACATATATCCTTTGTGTGATATGCTTTATATTCATATATTTCTTTTTATTTTACAGTCCATATCTTTTTACAGCATATCCTTGACTTGGAACTTTGTACTTCATGTACATTTATTTTATATATAGCAGTAGATACTTGGTTTAGGTTTTTAAATCAACAGTCATTTGAAATTTTAAAGAGCTGTGTGGTACTCTAAGAAGACCACAAAATGAAATGAGTGGGATTTTTATTATTTTATAAGTTTGATTACAGGACCAACATTTTGTAAGTCAATAATAACATGAAAAGATTTAAGCAGAGTTCATATATTGTCATATATTTGTATGTGTCAACTTGCTTTTGATTTCTAGCATTGCTTTATACAAGCATTTCAGTTCATCCTGCAAACTGTAAAATGTGAAGGATGTGGGCATGTATATTTTAGCTTACTAAAGGGTAAATGATATACTTATTTTTAAAAATAGTTTCCATTCTAATTCCTACTTTCAGTTACTTGGATCTTTCCTTTAAAATGCCTGTTTTCCTTAAAATTTTGCTTGTGTGGTCTGACCAAGTGTAAACTGTCATTGGAGCAAGTGAAGAAGGAAAAACAAAATTACTTCAGTTATTTCCAAGTAAGGAAAACATATACTTTGTATGCCCTTATTTTTTTGAATTCTTTTTTCCACATTTTTATTTGTGCATCATAGTTGAACATAACGGTGGGGTTTGTTGTTACATGTTCTTGTTTTATTCAAATTAAAAAGCAAGTTTCAGATGCTCTCTCATCATTTTTTTTTTCCAGGGATGCTCAACCACTGATTCATAGCACCAGTCATTTTTTTTTTACTTTTGGGGACAGTGTCCCTCTAAGTTGCTAAGGGCCTCACTAGGTTGCTAAGGCTGGCTTCAAACTTGTGATCTTCCTGCTTCAGCCTTCTGAGCCACTGGGATTACAGGCTCAGAGCTGCACCATTGCTCCTGGCCCTCCCATCGTTTTGAAAGTCATTCAATGTTCGTATCCCAGAGATGGAATGGTAAAAAGGACAGAGCTCTGAGACCAAAACTATTTGCTTTATTTAGAAATGTTGCCACTTCTTTCCTGTGAGATCTTAGACAGGTCTCCTTACCTTTGTTTTCCTTACTGGCATATGTGGGAAATAATACTACACATGTGAAAGTAGGAATAAAATCCTCCTCTGACAGTACCAATAATTGTTGTGACATTCTCAAATACGGATGTGAAAAATGTGCTGAAAACGTACAAACACATATGCACTAAATTTAGTCTCACTAACCTTTACATGCCCATTTTCATTTGCAGAAATCACCACAAAATTTAACACTTTTTTGGTGTGGTGAAATACACATTATTTTCCAAGTGCTAAGTCCCCAGTGTTTCATGCTATGATTTATGTACAATGGTACATAAAATATGGTACCCATATTTTGAGTCGTTTTATTTTCATTACTGCCAAACAAATCTAATAACCAATTTCTGAGGTGAGGAAGTAATTGCTTCAATTTAAGTACACAAATCTCTTGATGTGTCTGCTACTCTTGCTCTTAGTTTTCATTTTTGGCATCCTATGCTCTTGTCCTGGACTTATGTTCTCATCTCATCCTAGACTCATACAATGTTCATGTTCTGAATTCCTTGCCATATCTATGAACTATGATTTTCTCAGGCAAGGAATCTTTCTGTAGTCCAAAACTCATGATTCATTTCAGTCTTGGTTTGACTACTATCTTCCACCACTTACTTACTCCATGGTTACGGGAACTTACAGACTCACACATAAAAGAATGTCATCCATGTGAAACTTGTGAACATAAAGATATTTCTCTCACAGGAAGACAGTAAGTACAGCCAAGTCTTTGAGAGTTGGCAACTAAAAATGCATGAACCATATTTTCCTTTCTTTGTAAGAGGACACCTAGCTAATTCCACCGAACATGACCCTTTTACATTCCTATGACAGACCAAAATCTACCCATTTTAAGAGTCATGGTCTTCCACTGATCTCAAGGAAGGACTTCATAAGGAAATACCTAAAGAGAGAGAGGAGAGGGGAGGGAGAGAGAGAAAAAGCAAGTAAGTGGAATTTTGAACAAATTATTTGACCTCATTTTCATGGAACTATTTAAATCCATCACAGAAGTTGAGACATTACCATTTTCAAGAAAAACATCCCCAAACAATTACATTATTGAATTGGACAAAGATTTAAGGACAAAATTCACAATAGGAGAGCAGAATAAATGAAAGGAACAGATTTAAGTTAGAAAATAATCCAAAATTCATAAATTAGGTCCTACCCTGATCAACACCTTAGAAATATCATAAGAGGAAACTTTGACATTGAGAAAACATTCAGATTAGCTGTTACAGTATTTTACAAAGAACAGGTCACAGTGAAGCTTGGGAGCATGGTCCTCAGGACTCTAATCTGAAAACAATTGCTTTTTCTGTGAGGTTTAAGATGTTTTACATTCTCACAGTGATGTATCTCTTTTTATATACACAAAAAGTTTATAACAACTTAAAATATTTCTCCTGGAACTTAATTTCAGAATATCATCAGGAAAATTAGATATTTAAAAAATATTTGTTGGACAAAGCTATTATATATATATATTCCAAGTACACACTAGCGATGATTTGATATGCAAATGTACTGTGTGTTGATTACAACAAATTAACACATTCATCATGATCCACATTGTATTTTAGATCCTCAGAATTGTTCATTTCATAACTTAAATTGTGTCCCCTTTGACTAATATCTTCTCATTTCTTCAACCTCCTGTACTCTGGGGATCAACATTCTACTCTCAGTTTGTGTGAGATTTTGACATTTTTAAATTTCACGTATAAGTGAGACCATGTGGCATTTGTATTTCTGTGCTTGGCTTAGTTCAAATAACATATTTCCTCCAGGTTCACCTATGTTGCTATAGTGCAGAAGTCCCTTCTTTGTATTTCTGATTATTATTCTCCATTATACACATGCACACAAGCAACATTTTACTTATCCATTCGTCAACAAATGCTTAGGCTCTTTCCATAACTTGTCTGCTGTGAATATGAGAATGCAGGTATCTCTTTGAGATAGTGACTTCCTCCCTTTGGATATTTACTCACAGATGAGATTGCTGAATGGGTATGGTTCTACTTTTAAATATTTGCGGAACCTCTATGTTCATCAGGGATATTGGCCTATGATCTTCTTTTCTTGAGGCAACTTTACTTGGTATAAGGGTAATCTTTTCCTGATAAAATGAGTTGGGAAGTGGCTCATCTTTAAGTTTTAAGGGTTTTGAAATTATTGGTGTTATTTTTCTGGTAGAATTAATCTATAAAATCATCTTGTCCTGGGTTTTTGTTTGTTGGGAGTATTTTAAATGGCTGATTCAATCTCAGTGTTGTTCTGTCCAGATTTTCTCTTTTCTCATGACTTAGTATTTATTAGCAGACTGTATGTCTCAGGAATTTATCCATTTCTTCTAAATTAGCCAAATGTTGTCATATATTCGTTCAAAGTGATCTCTTACTACCCTTCGCATTTCTTTAGTGTCAGTTTTAATTCATCCTCTTTTATGTATTATTTTAAATTTTCTACCATGGTTTAAAATTTTCAGTTTTGTTGATCTGTTTTAAAAACAACTAAGATTTTTGTTGGCTTTTACTATTGTCCTTCTAGTCTCTATTTCACTTATTTCTCTATTATTTATTACTTCCTCCCTTTTGCTGACTTTGGGCTTAGTTCATTGCTCTGTTTTCTATTTTGTTGAGACAGTAAATTAGTTTGCTTCTTTGAGATATTTCTTTATTCCTTTTTCTTTATAAAGAGAGGGACAATGAGAGAGAGAGAGAGAGAGAGAGAGAGAGAGAATCAATTTTATTTAGTTTTTCATGTGGCTTTCATTGCTCCAACACTTCATTGTGTATGTGGTGCTGGGGTTCGAACTCGAATACTCATACATGCCAGGCAAACACTGCTAAGCCACTGTTCCAGCCCCTATTTCTTTATTCTTAACCAAGTCACTAATCTCTATAATCTTTGCTGGTAGTACAGATTTTGCTGCATTCCATAAGTCTTAGTTTACTGTGCTTTTATTTTCATTTGTCTCAAGATACTTTTTGATTTCCCTTTATAACTTCTTTCCACATTTGGTTTTTAAGGAGTGTGTTATTCAGCTTTTTACTGCTGTGTCTAAAAGACCTGAAAAGAGCAATTTTAAAGGAGAAAAAGTTTATTTTATGGCTCACAGTTTCAGAGGTCATCAGTCTATAGACAACAGGCTCCATTCCTCCGGTTTGAGGGGAAGTAGAACATCATGGCAGAAAGAATGTGGTGGAGGGAAGTGGCGAACATGATGATCAGGCAGCGGGGAGAGAAACTCCACTTGCCAGATACAAAATATATACTCAAAGGCATGTCCCCAGGAACCCACCTTCTCCAGCCACACCCTACCTGCCTTCAGTTATTACTTACTTAATACTTATCAGGAAATTAATTCACTGATTGAATTAACAGTCTCATAATCTGATCAGTTCATCTCTAAGTCATCTTATATTGTCTTAACACATGAACTTTGGGGGAACACCTCATATAGAAATCATAACTAGGAACATGCTTTTAATTTATGAATTTTTTTGAAATATCTTCTGTTATTTCTAGTTTTATACCATTGTGATCAGAGAAAATACTTAGAATACTTTCAATCTTAACTCTACTTATTTTGTGACCCAATATAGACCTATCATTGAGAATGTTCCACATGTACTTGAGAAAAATGTGTATTCTCTTGCTGCTAGATGAATTGTTCTTTATGTTTGCTAAGTCCATTTGCACTGTGGCATTATTCAAGTCCATACTTTTCTTATTGATTTTCTGTCTGTTAATTGGTCCATTATTGTCATATAATTGTTCATAGTAATCTCTTGGGAGGTACGGGACTTCTGTTCTTATTGAATTATTCTCTATTTCTCCCTTCAGTCTGTTATATATGATTTATAATCTTGAGTGCTCTGATGGTAGAAGCATATATATTTACAATTGCTGTATCTTCTTAGTGAATTAAACTCTTTGTTATCATAATGAGTGTTATGAGAACAAGAGAAAGGAACACACTTCCTTTCTCTTGTAAGGAATTCTGACTGAAACTATATTTTGTCTGATACAAGTATAGTAACTCCCTTGTTTTGGTTTATCATTTGCATCCAGTTTCATTTGCCATCTCTTCACATTCAGTCTATGTGTGTTCTTAGGTTGAAGTGAATCTTTTGTGGACAGAATATTATTTAATCTTATTTGTTATTTATTTATTTGTCCTGTAGCTTTTCATTGGAGAACTTAAACCATTTATATGTAAAGTAAATTACTGAAATGTAAGGACTTACTGTGGCCATTCTGTTACTTATTTACTGACTCTTGTAGTTTCTTTGCTTCTTTCTTCTGGTCTTCCTGTCTTCCTTGTGACTTGTTGATTTTTAAATTTTCTTTCGCCTTTCTTTCTTTCTTTCTTTCTTTCTTCTTTGTGTTATACTTTGCTTCTTTTCTCTTTACTCTCTATGCATCTACTATAAGTTTTTTTTTTTTTTTGGTGGCTACCAGGGGGGCTTACATGCAATTGGGCTTACATAAAACTTTTAATGATTGCATTCTATTTTACCTTAATTTAACTTATTTGAACTCAAATTCATTTCCATTGAGTAAAAAATGGCATGTTTTCTTTTTTTATTTTATTTTTGAACAACCTTACAAGATTTTAACAAAATAATACAAAATGTGTATATATTCTGGATATTGCATTTATCCCCAGGAGTGCCCCCCCCAATTACCCTCCCTTATCCCTCCCTTCCCCTTCCCACTATAACTCTAAAAAAAGTATTAGATTGTAAAGCATTATATCTTATCTGGATTTAACTCATGCTACTAGACCAACTTTCTCATTGTCCAGGGTCTAAGTCCCCACCTCCACAGATGAGTGGCGACAATCGACCCTTAGATCTCTGGGTTAAGCTGATTTTACTCATCATGATCTCTTCCATAGCCATCCATTTACCTTCGAAGGCTGCAATATCATTGTTTCTAATTGCTGTGTAATATTCCATGGTATAAATGTACCACAGTTTTTGGATCCATTCTTCCAGTGAGGGACATCG
>PVKS010006879.1:50398-62138 GCA_004027875.1 Aplodontia rufa | reverse complement strand
CGATTATTACAGTAATGGCATGTTTTCTTATAATAGAGTAAATGAGGGGCTGGAGTGTTGGCTCGGCGGTTAGGGCACTTGCCCGGCATGCGCGAGTATATCAGTTCAAACCCCGGAACCACATACACAGCGAAGTCTTAGAGCAAAGAAAGTCACATGAAAAGATAAATAAAAATTGTTTAAAAAAAAAGAGTAAATGAAATACAAATGATCGCTTCCCATAAAGAGAATAACAGAGCAATGTGAAAAAATTAAACTTCCCTGCTGTCATTCATCATGAAGTGAGAAAGACAGCCTCGAGGAGAGCGAAGCATGAAGAGTAGTGGTGGAATGAGTGGCCAGTTGTGGAAATGGCTCTGAGCCTAAAGGAATGTCTGGGAAAATGTTTCCAGTGGAAGCTGCTGAATGGTTGTTCCCATAGTGAAAATGAAAGTAGGGAGCCACAGCCAGAGAAGGGAGGAGCATCAGAAGGAACATTCCCCTGGCCAGGCAATGATGAAAGCTGAGCAGTCACAGTCGATGCCAGGTCTGGAACAGTCTGGAGAGAGAGGAAGCCAAGGTGGAGTCTAGGCGGGTTGGAAAAATACACCCAAATCCTGAGTTATAAAAAGCAAAATCTGAAAGGTTATTTAGGTACTCCTAACTCTTTAGTTTATGAAAATAAATTTGGGATAATAGCACAAATTTGGGATAAAAGCACAATGCTTAGAAAGAGTATCAGCTGGATGATATGACCAAAACTAAATTGGAAAGGGAGGTTTTAAGGTAACTTTGATCACTTCATTATGCAAGAATATTCATATAAGGTTTACTCTTCACTAAGAACACAGAGAGGTTTTAGGTGTAACTCGATGAAAAGGAAGTCAAGAAGGAAAATTTATAAAAGAACAGATAAGATCACTGTTATTAATACCACAAAGAAATAAGATCAAATTTAAAAGTTGTCATGGCATTTAATAATTACAAGATGGTGGGTGCTTCTAGCAGGACATGATAGGGACATAATGAAGATTGCAATGAACTGAAAAATAATTAAGTGGTAGGGCCATGAAAAAGAAGTATACATAAGTTTTCCAAGTTTCCTATTGAAAGGAAAGGAAGAAAACAGAGCAAAAGCTAGATAGATATGATTCAGGTGAGTTTGGTACTTATTATTTTCACATTGATGTTTAAAAGAAAAATAGTAATTCAGATGGTAGAATTTTTACGTATTTTTGATATATATGTATGTGTGTGTAAATATATATATAATAGAGTCATGATAATTAGGGCTTGGAAAAGACTTTAGAGATCATTTGATCTGCTTTTCACATTTTACAGATGAAACCAAGGGCTGGAAAGATGTGATTTTCTAGTCCTTCATTTTAATGCCAGCAGGCATCACCTGTGCAACATGAGGGAATAAAAAATATGATCATGTCTTTCTTTCCTTTTTTCCTCTCTCCTTTCTCCCCTCTCTCCCTTCCTTCCTGTCTCTCCAGATTTGAAATGTCTTCCTAATATTACCTGTTCTAGATAAAGTCTATGATTGAAGGCATTATCCTGAGAAGTCAATGAGGAAAATAAAGTCATATTTTTAAATATAGCATGTAATTCTGAGAAAAATGCTGTTATGGTTGAGGTATCAGTTTTCCCCAAAATGCTCATGTTTGAGATAATGAAAGAAGGGTTAGAGGTGAAATGATTGAGTTAAGAGAGTTTAAACCCTATTAGTAAACTAATCCCGATAGGCCTTAGCTGTGTGGTAACTACAGCGTGATAGGTTGTGGCTGGAGGAGGTGGGTAACTGGGGACATACCTCAGGGGTACATATTTGGTGAGCTGAGCTTAGGCTCTTTCTGCTTTCTGATCACATCTTGATCTGCTTTTCTCTACCACACACTTTCACCATGTTATTCTGCCTCACCTTGAGCCTGAGGAGTGAAGCTGGCCTTCTTTTTTTTTAATATAAATTTTTATTAGAAGTATATAGAGATACAATTGAGGGGGAAACATTATCAAACCATCAGTAACCAATGTATATATACTTTGTTATCCAGGGGTATTGCCAAAACATGGATGACCACCTTGGGTTTCACCTATTGCAGTTTCCCGCAGAAGAACTCATGCGTTAAATGGGTATCTCGTGGAGGAATGACATCGGCTTCTGGGATGGTTCCCCCATATTCCCACTCTCCAGTCTCCAATGAGTTCTTCATATACCCTCCCCCCTCCCCATTCCCCTCCCTATACCTCCAAGTATCCTAGGGAGCCATCCCCCTATTACTCTGACAATCATACAGTTTGAAGATATTATTAGTTTAGCCGTTTAACCTACTGCTTCCCCATGTATTCTAGCTTCCACATATGAGAGAAACCATTCGGTTCTTGAGTCTCTGAGATTGGGATACTCACTTAGCAGAATTCTTTCCATCTCCATCCATTTGATATCAAAAGCCATGATATCGTCTTCTCTAATGGCTGAGTCATATTCCATTGTATATATGTACCAATGTTTTTGTATCCACTCGACGAGGGAGGGGCATCTGGGTTGGTTCCATAATCTAGCTATAGTAAATTGAGCTGCTATAAACATTGAGGAAGCCACATCACTATAATATGATGATTCTAACTCTTTTGGGAAAATACTCAGGAGTGGGATAGCTGGGTCATAAGGTGGTTCCATTCTTAATTTTTTGAGGATTCTCCATACTGCTTTCCATAGTGGCTGAACCACTTTGCAGTCCCACCAGCAGTATAACAGTATTCCTCTTTTCCCACAGCCCCTCTAGCATCTATCATTGTTTGTATTCTTCAATTTTGCCACTCTAACAGGAATGAGGTGGTATCTCATTGAAGTTTTGATTTGCATTTCCCTGATAGCTAATGATGTAGAGCATTTTCTCATAAATTTATGGGCTTTCTGGACTTCTACTGGAGAGAAGTTCCTTTTGAGTTCATTAGCCCATTTATTGATTGGATTATTTGTGAGTCTGGAGTTTAGTTTCTTTACTTCCCTGTATATTCTGGATATTAGCCCTCTGTCCAAGGTGTAGCAGGCAAAGGTTTTCTCCCATTCTGTAGGTTCTCTCTTGATGCTCTTGACTAGATCTTTGGCCGTGCAGAAACTTTTTAGTTTATTTGCATCCCATTTATTTATTCTTGATTTTACAGCTTGAGCCATGGGAGATCTGTTAAGGAAGTAGTTGCTGACTCCTATATGCTATAGTGATGACCCTATTTCTTTTTCTAGTAAGTTTAAAGTTGTTGGCTTAATATCCAGGTCTTTGATCCATTTTGATTTAATTTTTGTGCAGGGCGAAAGATAAGGATCCAGAAGCTGGCTTTCTTTTGACTGAAACCTCTGAAACCATGAACCCCAAAATAAAATTTGACTTCCTTAATTAACCCTGTAAGGCCTTTCAGTCACAGCAACAAAAAAGCTTACTAAAATAAAACTTTCTGAATAATCTGATATTTTAGACATCTATGTGTTTTACTGTGTTTTTGTGAACCTAACATTCATGTAGAACTGTTTTACAAAAAGTAACTTTTAAAAGCAGTCATAGAAAAACAAGACACTTTTCTTAATTAATGAAGTTTAAAACCAGCTATTTATAGATAGACTTATGAATATTATGAGAAAACCAAATTTCTTAGCAATAATGTTTAAGGTACTGTTATTCAGAAAGTATATACCATGTTGCTTGATTCTCTTCATTTAACCATTAATAAAAGTAACAGGAAACTGTAGGAATGCCTGAAACCACATGATAAATACTAGGCATTTTCTAGTGCTGGAAACATTAACATTAAATACAAATATTTAGTACTTAAAAGTAGACATCATGGGGCTGGAGTGGTGGCTCAGCAGAAAGTGCTTGCATGGCATGTTTAAGGACACAGGTTCAAACCCCAGAATCATGAACAAAATGAAGTTTGGAGGAAAGAAAGCCACATGAAAAACAAAATAAAATTGATGCTTTTTCTCTCTCTCTTTCTCTCTCACTGTCCCTCTTTTTTTTTTAAAGCAGACATTATGTGAACCTAGAAAAAGCATGGAATTTAAAACCTTATGTGACCTTTTGCTCTAATTGAGCCAAAATATACAAATTATAGGAATTTAGAGGAGGAAATGGCCTATGAGATCATTTAGGATTTCCCCTGCTAAATTTGAAGAGTTCCCTACAGCATATTTCCTAACACTTTAAGTCTGGTTTCAAAATTTCATGTGATAACACTTTTCACCATGTCCTTAAAAAAGCTATTAATCTAGTTGAGCTTCAAAGGAAGTCTAACAGTGTTGAACTGGAAGCTTTCTTCTCGTAACATGATTCCATCATACCAGGTACCATCTCCAGCAGGCTTCTTCCTTTTTTGACTACTTGAACTGCATGGAGCCTGCATGGAGGAAACTTGTAGAAGTGGCAGAACTTTTCCAAGAATGACCCTCTTCTGCCCACTCCTCCTCTAAGTTCAGACACTGAGAAAGAGTTGTTGCTCTTGGTATCCAAAATTATGTTGTATTTTTCTTTTCTTCCAACTCCAGTGTTCTGCAAAAGATGTTACAGGAATTTAAAATTATATTATATCATGCCCTGCAGGTGGGTTTTCAATTATTGTTATCAATGTAATTTCCAAGTCTGGGATTCTCCAGGGATTCCATTAGTGTGGGTTTTAAAAAATAGACATGAGATGCCAAGTTGGTAATTATCCACAGCTAATTTACCTTCTCTGATTTTTCTTAGCAGTGAGAAAACTTTGAGATTTATACCTTGAGATGTTATGTCATTAAGTTTCATTCTAATTGTAAACTGACATGGCCATTCTGGTAGAGAACTGACGGATAATTTTGGAAATTTGGGTCAACATTTGCAAAAGTGATAATGATTCAGAAAAGAAGTAAAACACATATGTTGATAACTGAAGCTGTTGTGTGCTGAGCCTGGCTCGTAACTCCCCTGGATTCAGGAATTTTGTGAGTGAATCGAATATACCCATAATTAAATATTAAAAGATATAAACTAATGAATTATTAAAATGGGGGAGCTGGAGAGGTGGCTCAGCAGTAAAGCACTTGCCTGGCATTCACAAGGATCCGGGTTTGAATCCCAGCATCACATATACTATTAAGTGTTGGAAAAATTAAATATGATTGAAATAAATAAATAAAATTGATTTTCTCTCTCTTTTTCTCTCTCTGTCTCTCCCTCACCCCTCTCCTTCTCTAAAAAAGTTAGTTGGGCTGAAGTGGTAGCTCTGCGGTTAGAGTACTTGCCTGGCATGCACAAAGAAGTTCAAACCCCAACACCATGTACATAAGTATTGGAGAAATCAGAAACAGATGTAAAATAAATAAAAAAAAATATTATGTTTTTTTCCTCTCTCTTAAAAAAAGTGGTAGCAAATTATAAAAATTAATCTTAACTATTTTGCTTCAATTTAGCTTGACTTAGAGGCTTAAGGTTGTTTGTATCTGTGGCATATGTACACTGGAAATGCTGTGTACTGAAGACCTACTGAGCATCTCTTCTCTGTGCCATGGTCTATGACTTTGGGAAACAGCTTGCAATCGGAAGATGCTACTAAGCAGGAATGTATAGATCCGTGACCCCCCAAAAAAATTCTAGTTGCTATTCATTCACCCTCACACCACTGTTTCACAAAACTAAAAATAACTTTAAGAAACAAATCTTTCAGGCTGGAGAGGTGGCTTAGCAGTTTGTGGTCTTACCTGGCATGAGTGCATGAGTTCAAACCCCAGTACCACATACACAAGGAAGTGTCCTAGGAATGAAAGTCACTTGAAAAACTAAACAAACATTGCTTCTCTCTTTCTCTCTCTCTCTCACTGTCCCCTCTTTCTTTAAAAAAAGAAAAATAAAAGAAACATCTTGCACACACATATGTAAGAGAAAAGTAAAACAATATATATCAGCAGATTTATCAGTAGCAGTGTCAACTTGTGCAAAATGTGTATTCTTTTTTACTCTATTTGATTTCATTACATATTTTAGCTGAATTGTTATTTATTTTATTACTATCCTTCATACTCTAATAAGTGCAGTATAGTCTAAAATTAAGCAAAATATAAAATAAGAAAATTAAAATAAAATTCAAAATAATGTGGATTTCACTATGTAACTTGAATAATTTAATTATTTCTTGTAAACAATGATTGGGAGGGGGAAGGGGTAGAAGGCAGGCGGCAGGGAGGGGCTGGGGGTGTGTGGGAAGGGGGAGGTCAGGTGAAGGCATGGGGGGTGGAGAGGACAGCGGTGGGAAATAGGTGGGATGGGGGGACCGGTGGATGTGACCTCTCCCTGAGGGAGACTGGCCTCTGGTAAGGCCTCCTGGTGGATGTCCTGTGTCAAGCCCCGGCCCTGAGCATTCCATCTCTGCAGAAGGAAGAGTCATCCTTCCTGAACTTCCCCAAGTCAGACTGGGAACCCAAAGGCTCACCTCCCTGCGACTCCTTGCCTCCTCTCAACACTGAGAAGTTTCTGAGCCAGGCCAAGTCTATTGCAGAACAAAAGAGATTCCCGTTAGCCACAGATAATGACAGTACCAAGGAAGAGCTAGCGATTGTTTATGTGTTGATTGGGAGTGGTCTCTACGATGAAGAAATAAGGCATTTTCCAGCAATGCTTCAGGAAGCCATTGAGTCCTTCAAGCAAGCTCTGAAGCGGAAAGTTGACGTTATTGATGCGTATAAAAGTCTGGGGCAGGCACACAGAGAACTAGGCAATTTTGAAGCTGCCACTGAGAGCTTCCAGAAGGCTCTGCTGCTTAACCAGAACGACGTGCAGACCCTCCAGCTGCGGGGCATGATGCTCTACCACCCCAGCAGCCTGCAAGAAGCCCTGAAGAACTTCAAGAGGTGCCTGCAGCTGGAGCCGCAGAGTGAAGTGTCCCAGTACGTGAAAGGGCTCAGCCACGTTGCCATGGGACAGTTTTATGAAAGGATAAAAGCACAAACGAAAGTCATGCTGAACGACCCTCTCCCAGGCCAGAAGGCTAGCCTGAGTCCCTGCGAGCGAAGTCCCTCCGAGAGTTCTCCCGCTGTCTTCACGCACACCTCGACACCCGCGCACGGAGTACGACGTCCACGTGGACCTGCCCGGCAGCTTCAAGGACCGCTGGGCGAAAAACCTGCCCTTCCTCATAGACTAGGAGGAGCAGCCAGGCCTGCAGCCCCACATAAAGGACGTGCTACATCAGAGTTCCGAGAGTCACAAGCCTCAAGTGCAAGAGCTCATCTGTGCGGCTGATCGCTTGGGGTCGCTGATGCAGGACGAAACTCCTGGCTTCCTGCCGAACCTGAGGATGCACAGAGCCATGCGCTTGGCAGCGCTGGACCTCATGCAGGCTGTGCAGCGCACTGGACCAACTCAAAGGGCCGCAGGAACGGAAGACGCGCCTGATGCAGTGGAGGGGCAGGATCGACCTTGCGGTGAAGTGGAGAAGGGTGGCCGACCCGAACAGCCTGTGCTATGGCTGGACCAGATGCCAGCACCGAGTCTCAGCAGAGGCTTCAACAACCTCATCAACCTCATCAGGGGTCAGGTGATCAACATGAGGTATCTGGAATACTTTGAGAAAATAATTTTATTAAAGACAGAATTCTCGTCTAGGCTGATAACCCTAAGGGATTGTTGGAAGTCAGAGAAGCTCTGGAAAAGCTACATAAGGTAGAAGACCTTCTTCCAATTATGAAGCAGTTTAATACCAAAACGAAGGACGGGTTCACCGGGAATTCGAAAGTTCCCATCCTCAGAGACCAAGGGAAGGAGCATGACGGATTCACCATCACTGCTACAGGAGACAAAGTTGGAAATAACCTGTTTTCTGTGGAAACTCAAGGCACAGAAGAAAGGACTCAGTTGTATCATGCCGAGATAGACGCACTTTACAAAGACCTGCCGGCCGGGGCAAAATGCTGATCCTTTCATCAGAATTTGGGGAGGCTGATGCTGTCTGCAACTTAATCTTATCCTTGGTTTATTACTTCTATAATTTAGTGCCTCTCTCTGGAGCATCTAGTGTCATCGCCTACTCCATCATCGTGGGAGCCCTGATGGCGAGTGGGAAGGAGGTGGCCGGGAAGATCCCCAAGGGGAAGCTGGTTGACTTTGAAGCTATGACAGCCCCTGGCTCAGAGGCTTTCAGCAAAAGCGCGAAAAGCTGGATGAACTTGAAAAGCATCTCGCCTTCTTACAAGACTCTCCCTTCAGGGTCAGAGACGTTTCCAATGCTAAGATTGATGACTAAGGTGCTAAACACGGACTCCTATCCATGGTGTCTCAACAAACTCTAGCTTCACTGTGCGGCTTCTACACAAAAAGGGCCAGGCCTCTTGCTCCTAAAGTTATTTTTTTAAATGTGGAATTATTAAGATATTAGGTCCTTTATTACTTTTGATGCCAATTTTTGACAGAAATTGAATACTTGAAATCATTTTCTTTACTTTTCTAAACCCTACTAGAAATCATGAGGGAAGCTGCTTGACTGGGAAGAGGACAGTGACAGCCAGTGCCTGCTGGACTCCACTGGGAGTCATACGACTCTTTCCTTAAGGGAAGAAAGTTAACTTCAGAAACCAGCAATCAGCAACTGGGAGGAGCAAAGCCCATAGCTGGTGTCCTCTTTCCTTGCACCTGGGCAGGTGCCTTTCTGAGACCTGTGCTGTCTGGGGTGGCCTCCGGGGTCTTGGAGTGTGGAAGGGCTGGGCCAGTGGCGTGTACTTCAGCTGACACCCAGAGCTCATCGTTGAGGGGTGCTGAAGTTTTGCCAGTGTCCCAGAGCAGATCACGGAACCATTGGAACAATAAAGGCAGGTGATTCCTGTAAATCACCTGCTTTGGCACTGAATTATGTTTTATTTTGTGAACTAGTTTTGCTTCAGGCCTAAGAACATTCAGAAAGTTACTTCTCATTTTTGACAGTGAGTAGAAGCTTCATTAAACGCTTCACATTTGCAAATCAAAAATAAAAACAATGATTGGACTCAAAATTTTCTAGAAGCAAAATACAAATGGAACTCAATTAATTAAATTGTGCTTTCATCTAAAGAGACAGCTATTTGTCTTGCCACTGAATACAAGAAACAATATGTTATATGATTCATTATGAGATGAGTTTTAAATGATATATATTTTAATAGTGTAAGTAGAACATTAAATCTGGGGTCCTGAAATCTTGTGTACAAATTCTGAATATATGTTTTTGAATGAATGAATTCATGAGAACACTATAATTAAATTACTTTTTCTTTTTATCTTTTATAAAATCCAAAATATAACTTGTTTTACAGGAAAGAAAAATTTACTCGATAGAATAAGGACTTAGAAAGAAATATTCATTCTTCTACCATACTCATCTTCTACTTTATTTCTAACACTAGAGATTTTCCAAAACAAAAGCCTTCCTGGTTTGTGTGACATAAAAGAGGATGTTGAAGTTTTGTATTATTCTTATTTTGCAAATTATAAAAGTAAGGTCCAGGCCCATTAAATGCATAGTTTATAGGTAGTGATTCCTGAGCTCTACAAAGCCTTTCTCGCATCAGAGCTTAGCATAGAACTGCTGTGAACTGTGTTGCTTAGCAACCTCCTATCAATTATGCTTCTGTTAGATTCTCTGAAATATCAGATGTTGTCAAGTGCTCAGTCTCAATCAAATAATCACATTATCCTGGCTAACTGAAAGAGAACCATGCACTTATGGTGTGGAGTAAATGAGAAGTGAATTCATCCTTTTTTTTTTTTAATCAGAAAACATCATGTAATAACTTTTCTTTTAATTGAAATCTTTAATTTTAGTTCAGATATATTGGACAAGCTTCATATACAAGGAAACCTACAAGTTATATTTTTTTAAAAACCCAGACATTCCTCTATTAAATGAGGCAAACTACCCCAGAAGTCATGTCATATAACAAAAGACTCACAGAGCAAAATAAGATGTTTTTATCACACATGTATCCCACCCCACACACCAATACATACAAGCATGTATATCTCCTCCTGTTATCAATACCTGTCTCTCTGTATCCTATCTGCCAGTCAGCATATACACAACAGACCAAGAGTATACAAAGTTACAGATGAGTTATAGGAATTATTATTAGAGAGAACCTTTGCAAGCCAAGGGAAAAGCTGGAGAATTCTTGGGAGAGATGAAATTAAACTAATGTTCATATTTGGCACATTCTGGGGAGAAGCTTATTTTCCCAGCTTGTTGCTCTCAGTCACAGCTGCATGGCCTACTTTGGTGAACTGAACATGAGCAGAGGTAATGAGCTTCACATCTAGGTACGTGTAATAGATCATTTTTTTAGTGGTTTTGTTTTTCACGTGAACAAGTAGTGTTTCACATGTGGTGTTATCATCTACCATGATTTTGTTTACGGACTTATAAACTCTTCGTTTACTTTATGAAGAGTCGGCACCCTTTTAATATTAAAACTTGGTACCTGGCAAAAGTAGAAAAATAAAACTGCCTCCCAATCCTATAATGAAAAGAATAAACTTTTCAAACAGATTACAAGTAAAAACATAATATAGCCAACTAATATTTTCAGTAGTCTTCATCTCAACAGTTCAAGTGTAGCTCATTATTATAATTGCATCAGCATAACTTATGTCAAAAATGAAAGAAAAATAACCTATAAATCACACCAAAAGTTGCTGCAAAAGTTCAACTACAACTCTAACATTTTACAACACAAATAGAAGATAGCTACTTAAATTGATAGAACTCAGTGCTGTCTAAATTTTATATGTATTTATGTTTAATTTACCCCAAAAGTAAGTTTCGATTTCAGGGAAAATAAAAAATAAGCCTAAAATACTTTCATTTTCAAGTGTCAAGAAAAAATACCTCAGGAAATTAAGATATAAGTACTCAACAAGATCCAGATTTGAAAACAAAATGTGGACTCTAGACACATAATGGTAAATGTCTGTTTTTGATGTGCATGGAGAAAATATTAGCATGGAAAGCTCTGCAGTTCAACTGACTGAGCTGTAAAACATGTTTTATAGCTAAAGTACTAGGTCTGTGAATTGTTGCTTGAATTTCAACCTCTGCTCAGGGTAAGTCTTAGCATGAGATTAGTTTTGATTGTAACCAAGGATTCCAGCTCTACAACAGCTCTGTGTTTTTGCTAGAGGCACCTGCTTAAGAATTCAGCAACTTTGAAGCTCTTCTAAGAGTCTATTCCCACAGGATCAATTCTAAGACATGTACAGTTTACTAAAAATCTCATATGGGAGATAGGAGTGACCTTTTATGTTGTACATCGCTTCACAAAATATGCAATTATCCTCCAAAGTCCTGTCAATTCTCACAAGTGCTCTCTTGGTGGAATGGCCAGGGGTGGTGAGAGTCATTTGCCTTAAATCTCCTACACTACCCATCTGAATGGTGTTTCTCACCCACATGCTATGGAGCCTCTGCCTCTAAACTTGCCTAGATAAACTCATCATAATCATAAACAAAACCAAGTTTCCTTTGGTTAAAATGAAATACTTTGTTTACAAGGTAAGTTCAGCCTTCATTTTATTTTTTTTTTCCACCTTTATTAGAAGTATATTGCGATACAGGATACAGATGAGGGGGAAACATTGTCAAAACTGTAGCAATCAATGTGTATAAACTTTGATAACCAGGGGTAATGCTAACGCATAGATAAGCTACTGTGGGTTTCATCTATTACCGATTCCCCCATAAGAACTCATGTGTTAAATGGGTATCTAGT
>PVKS010006879.1:0-50298 GCA_004027875.1 Aplodontia rufa | reverse complement strand
ACAGCCTTCATTTTAATTACTAGAGCCCAGCTTGTGGTACCATCCTGAGAGCAGAGACAGTGTTTAAAATAAAAATAAATAAATGAAAATAAATAAATAAATAGATAGATACGGAGATTTGCAGATTGGTAATATGAAAAAAAACCTATTCTCCACACCTTTAATGTATAAAGTAAAAATAGTGGCCAAGTTCACACATCTAGTTGTGATTTCTGCCTCTGCAGAATATGTTAGAGTTGGTTAAATCCTAGGGACCTGTTTATCTACACATCAGGGTGTACTTGCATGGAAATATTTTTAACTGTTCATTTTTTTAGAGTCCTTCTAATTTCTACGTTTTAAATCTGAACAGGTTAACTTTTCTGAACTTAATTTTTATTGTTTAAAAATAAGAAGATTGTTAAAAGAAGTATATAAAGGGCATACTAAGGCCTAACACAAAGCAGATACTCAATTAAATGCTAAATAGCAACAAGAGCCCTGAGTTCAACCCCTTCATCTTTTACTGAAAAGTAATAACACCCAGAGTGTGAACTCTGCATACATTTCCAGATCTTCACAACTTAGCAGCTTTTCTGGAATATTTTTGGCAACAACAACAACAGCAAAACAACAGGCAAAATACAAAATAGCAAAATAGTACAACAATGCCACAACAAAACTTGGTATAGAAATATTGAATGGCCCCCGAAACCATCTTCACAGCACTGCATTTCCATCAGCCCTCATACCCTTCCAGTTGTGCTAAATAATTTCCAAGTAAAAAGATGGTATCAGGACAGGATGTCCTGTGGAGGCCGGTTGGAGGATGAATGTTATAAACCTACTTATCTTTGTTTCTGTGAGGTCCTTTTCCAATAAATCCTTATGGAGAATTAAGTCCAGATTTCCTAGCATGGCGTATAGAGCCAACAAGGTAGGAAAAAACCATGGCTACCCTTCTAACTTTGTTTCCTTTCATTTTCTTTCACATATTACACACTTGTGTCATATGGAACTGCTTAAAATTTCATATATCTATGGTTTTGTTCCTTCCAGTTTTTCAGCAAAATATTTTTATAAGTTTTAGATTTACAGAAAAATTCAGTGGGTAGTTCAGAGTTCCCATATACCACACATCTGGTTAACTCTATCAATAACGTGTAACGTAAGTATGGTGACTTTGTTACAAGTAGTAAGTCTGTATACACACACACACACACACGCACACACACACGCACGCACACACTTTTATCGACTAAAGTCCATATATTTTATATGGAATTCCTTCGTTTGTACCTACTGTCATTTTTCTCATCTACAATTCCATTCAGGATCCCTCATTACATTTAGTTATCAAGTCTCCTCATTAGGCTTTTTTTCTTGGATGCTACAATTTCTCAGATTTTCCTTCTTTTTATGACCTTGGCAGTTGAGGAATGATAGTGACATATGTTGTTGAATATCCCTTTATTGGAATATTTTTGATGTTTTTATCCTCATTAGACTGGTGCTATATGGGTGAGAGAATGTAGGTAAAGTGCCATTTTTATCACTTCACAGCAAAGATAGGTACTGTCAATATGTCTTGCTCACCTGGTTGAATTCATGTTTGATAGGCTTCTGCACAGTAAATCTAATCATTTTTGCCTTTTTCTGGACTGTTCTCTTTGGAAGGAAATAACTATATATAGTTCAAATTGACAGGGTGGAGAGGTATGTCTCACCTCCTTGAGGTGTAAAATTCCTATAGATTTACATAGGTTATTTGTCATTCTTCTGCATGGGAGATTTGTGTCCTCTCAATCACTCATTCATTCATTCATTCATTCAGATATTTATGTATTTACATGGACTTGTGGATATTCATTTTATATTCATTGCTCAAATTGTTGCAACTTTAATCATTGAGCACTCTCTTGCTTTCTACTTCCTGTTGACATGTCTCTACCAATGAAGGTTGTCATTGCTTCTGTGTACTTCTTCACATCCCGCTACTCAGAGGCCTTCCATGTTCATCCTGCATATTTCATGCTCTAGTCAGAACAAACCTTTTCTCCAAGGATCGCTGATTCCTCTTATTGGAGAATGATATAAACCAAGGTTTGAGCCCAGGTTTGCTTTTTGCTACTGAGATGTCTCGGAATCTTGGATCTCTTACTTAGCTAGCTGGTACAGCAAGGATATAAATAAGTGCTAATTTCCCTTTAATTTTTAGTTGTTAAAGCCACATAAACTTGCATTTTTTCTCCTTTTAGACTTACAACTTTTGGGGTTTGTTTCTCTAGCAAATCATAAGTCTAATTAAAGTAAGGAAAAGAAATTAAGAGGATATTTCCACAAAGCCAATCTAAATGACATAGCACACAAACATTGGTTAGTAAATTAACCAGCCATATGTCCCTTTATTATATAGAAACTTCATGTGGTGGATACATTTTTCAAATTACACAGCTAAGTGCTGTGTAAGGGTGCTAAGTAGAAGATAAATGAGTCTGATAAAAGCATATGCCCAGGTAAGCATCACTATAGTAGAGATGCAGAACATTTCAAACATCCCAGGAAGTTCTGTGGTCACCCTTCAGTGAACCCCAATCATACTCTAATAGGCAACTACTGCTACTATTTAAAATTCCTATAGATTAGTCTCACCGATAAATAGTCAACAGGTTTTCATTTGGACCTGGCTTCTTTTGCTCAACCTGAAGTTCCGACATTCTTTCATGTTGTTGCTTGCATCAGTAGTTCATTCCTTACAGCACTGAGGATACTTGCATTGTGTGAACATTCCACCATTTCTGTAGACATTTCCTGACTGATTGATATTTGGCTTGACTCCACTTTTTGACTTATTATATAAGAAAATCACTATGGCATCCAGTACCAGCCTTCTTACTCCTCTTGGAAACAATTTAGAAGTGGATTACTGAGTCATATTACAGGTGCACTACAGAGCTTGTATCATCTTATATTCCCACCAGCAGCATATGGATATTTTAGCTTCTCCCCATCCTAGACTGTCCACCTAATTTTAGCCTTTTTATTCCATGCTAAGTAAAAATTTTGTATTTTCCTGGTGACTAATGATAATAACTACTGCATGTGTTTCAGCCCCTTTTGTTGCAAGTGTGTGTGTACTATGCACTGAAGTTTTCTACTCACTTTTGAATAATCTAATATTTTGTATTTTTAATATGAACTAAATATATTTTGATTAACAGAATTTTGTTCCCTATTGTACATTATGTACTTTGTGAGCCGTATGTAATGTGAACATTTACATCTAGTTTGTACCTTAATTTTTATTTTATTTTTAGTAAGCTTTGATGGGCAAAAATTTTAAATTATGGCAATGATCAATCTACCATTATATTATCTTTTATGACTCATGCTTTTGTGTCTTGTTCACGAATTCTATTGATGGGGCTGGAGTGGTGGCTCAGTGGTTATGGCTCTTGCCTGGCATGTGCAAGGACATGAGATCAAACCCTAGCACCACATACACAATGAAGTGTCAGAGCAATGAAAGCCACATGAAAAACTAAATAAAAATTGATCTCTCTTTCTCTCTCTCTCTCTCCCTCTCACTGTTCCTCTCTCTTTAAAAAAAGAACTCTATTTACATTAAGGTTATAAAGATGTTGCCCTTTCTTTTATTTTATAATCTTACATTTAGGCTTATAATCCATTCCAAATTCACTTTTAAGTACTGAGGGATGCAGAGATCAAGGTCAATATGTTCCATATATTTATTCATTCATTCTGTAAGTGTTTGTTGAAAACACTTTTCTTTCTTCACATTTAAATACTTTGTTGCCTTTATCAAATGTTAATTGGCTATATGTGTTGGGTTATTTGAATTCTCATCTCATTCGATTATCTGTATATCATATTTGTAAAAATGCCAAAGTATCACAATTACTATAGCTTAATAAATATCTAAATCAAGTTGTATGCACAGCCTTTTCAGTATTATTTTGTTTTATAGTTTCTTTGTATTTCCATATAAATTTAAAATCACAAGTTTCAAAAAAATGATATTTAGTATTTAGAATTAATTGTATTGGTCATTAGCTCAATTTAACAAAAACTGATAACATCAATATTTATCTTCCAAATCATGAACATGACATTAATTAGGTATAATTAGGTATTAATTAATGTAGGTATTAATTAATTTAGGCATTCCTTAATTTTTCATTCATTTTTACAGTAGAGATCTTGCTTATCTTTTGTTAAATTTATCCCTAAGTATTTTATATTTCTGATGATATTGCAAATAAAAAGTTTAAATTTAATTTTCCAGTTGTTTGCTATTATTATGTATAAATAAAATGAATTTTTTGTGCATTTAATTTTATCTAGTAGATTCACTAATTTTTAACTTAGGACTGGGCATATCATATTGTTACTTACTACATATGCATTTATGGTTGTACAAAGCTCAACTCAATAAAATTTTAAAAATTAACTCGAAGTTATTTTTCATATTTTTTATTCTCTGTGTAAATAATTATATCACAGCAAATAAATACATTTTTATTAATTTATTTCCAAACTTTATGCCTCACTTAAGTACTGACAGAATTCACCCTGAAGTTGAAACAATGTGAACTTTCTTTGTGGCAGAATTTTGAAGATGAATTTGAGTTCTTTACTAGGTAGACTTAGGGTAATTCAGATTTTCTATCTTTCTGTATCAATTTTGGTTAAAAAAATAAAGAAAGAATTTATCTTGGCATAGATTTTTATGTACATTTGTGTTGATTTTACTGTTTCAATTTTAAAGGGACTTTATCAATTACCTATGAGTTGTTAAATTTTTTATATAATTTTCCATAATATTCCCTTACACTTTTATTATCATTTAGCATCATTCTTAATTCTGGTAATTGATGCCTTCTTCCATTATTTTATCAATTTAATTATTTTTACTCTATATTAAATATTCTGAATATGTGTAAGAGGATTTGGATTTTATTATTTTGTAAAAAGTGTTTCTGAACAGAAATTACTGCCTGTACTGTAAGCTTTTTTTTAATTTTTTTATTAGAAGTATATAGAGATGCAGTTGAGGGGGAAACATTATCAAAACAGTAGCAATCAATGTATATAAACTTTGTTATCCAGAGGTCATGCCAAAGCATAGATAAAACACCTTGGGTTTCACCTGTTGCAGTTTCCCCCAGAAGATCTCATGCGTTAAATGGGTAGTTCCTGGAGGAATGACAACGGCTTCTGGGATGGTTCCCCCATCTTCCCATTCTCCAGATTCCTGTGAGTTCTTCGTATACCCTCCCCCCTCTCCATCCCCCTCCCTACACCTCCAAACATCCTAGAGAGCCCTGGGCCTATTACTCTGAAAGTCATTCAATTTGAGGTTTTGTTAGGTTAGCCCTCTGCCCTACTGCTTCCCCATAAATTCTTGAGGAGGTTGGATCTATTTAACTTTGCTCTCAGTTCTAGGTCGAATTCCTTAGTCCTGATGTGTCTTTATTTCCACAAGGTAGTCATTGTGGAATTTTAATAGACAGACACATTTATTGATTTAGACCCTCAACAGTACAGGACTCAAACTCCAAACTCCAGTCTCTTCTCTGTCTTTTCAGCCTTTCGACCACCGCTTCTCTGTAGTTCTTTGAAGTTTGCCCACACTCTTGTAAACACACTGATTTCAGCCAAGGTATCACAGAAATTATTTCATATTTCATGAAGTATTGGGCTTTCCTATCCTATGACTCTCTCTTAACCATTCTCTCCCTTCTTCAGGTTTTCCTGGAAGCTCTAAAACCCATTCTCAGACAGACAAATTGCACCCAACGAACTGAGTCTTGTGCTCTGGAGAAAAGTTCTGTGAATGTGGAGTGCTCCCTGCATGGTTCTCCTCCTTCAACAGTAGAAATCTCTCAAGTTTCTGCCTATTGTTGGTTGCACTGTGCTCTGACTCAAGTGTAAAATATTCAGATAATAAGCATAAGATTTTTTGTTTTATCTACTGGCCTCATTTACTAATATATACAAACTAACTTTAATTGGTTTATTTATTCAATAGCAATGTGAGTTTTAGGTACAAGGCCTATCTCAAATAATATCTCATATAAAGTAATCATGAAAAAATAGTTATGCAAGATGCTAAAAGATTTTTATCCCATTTGTTGCATATTTCTGAGAGATTTTTACAAATTATATTTCTTTCTCTTGTATAAAACTGTGAAATACATATAGGGAGTAGAATAGATTGTAACAAAACCAAAAGACACAACTTACAAAGTACAGTGTCAGGAAAAGTCAAATACTTGTATAAATGAGTCTAAATGTGTTTTCCTCTTAGTAAGGTAAATATTCAACCATGAAGAAAACAAACAAACAAAATGTTAAAAAAAAAGTTTAAAAATTTCCGCACACTTAAGGAAGCTTCATCAAATAAATGCAGTCTATCTTTACAACAAACCAATATATTTGGTCTAGAAATATATTTTCCCTGTTTTGTAAATGTTGGTATTCTTTATGTGCCTCCTCATAAAGCTATGAAGTAATGACTCTGATTAGTCATATTGTGTCTTGTCATCTTGTATTCCTAGCTTCAAAAAAAGGAAATGTCATCTGAAGCTTAGGCACAAAGAAGAAACCCAGCAAATGCATACTTAGTTTACTACATTGTTCTATTTCTAAAAGATAGTTACCAAAACCCGTAATTCTGTTCTAAATAGAACGGACTCTGCAGAGCACTCTTCTTGCCCTATATGTACCCTCTTTATGTTCTTGCACTGGAAATATTCAACACCTGCTCTCCTCATCCTCGGCAGCCAGCAATCACAAAGCATCACTGATTTGTGTGCATGCTACAGTCTCCAGCAGAAGTCTAACTTGTTTATATGAATATGTAAACATGAATGTTGAGTCATACGTGAGCTCAAATGTGGAAGATAAGAGGGGCTACAGAACATCAGAAGAAAGCAAAGCCTCTTGGACCACAGCGAGGTCTCAGAAGACTACCTTGGCAGGAAGAGAAAGGAAGCATCTGAAACAAACTTTCAGATGGAGATTCCGCTTGAGGCAGAAGAAGAATGACGTGTTCACGAAAAGTAACCTAGGTAGATTGTACAAGGCCCACGGATGGGAAGACAAGGAGATGCTGTAAGATTGAAAATATAGGGTGGGCTTAAATCGTGCATCTCACAAATTTTGTCACAAACATAAAACAAGATCAACAGTACATAAAGGCAGTGATAATTCATTTATCACATTTACTACATTAAAATTTCTATTTCTGAAAACTGAATTTTAGAAGTGATCCTGTTGGAAGATAAACTGAAATTATATCTTATATGAACAAACAAGGTTTGATGACTAAACTGAACTTTAAGGTGACTTTGTGTGGGTTTTTCTATTGATTGTCATTTTTTAACTGAGTCAGTTGTAGGACCCTGGGGTTTTATTTTCACAGCAAATAGCATTTTGGATGCTTCAAAAAATTAATTGATCAGAATCTGTAAGATGAATCATAGGAATCTATGAATCATAGGCAGGAAGGGCTTTCCTGATAAGCAATCTTTTTTTCTATATTTTAATAGAATATATGGTGAGTAGATAAGAGGATGAATATCTCAAAGCAAATTTAGAGAGAGGCTCTTTGGGCATAAGATGGATTAAATTATGGGACCACAAAGTTAATAACATTGACCTGTGTTATATCTTGAACTACAACACATAATACTAAGAAGTTATATGAATTATTAGATGTCTGAAAGCTAATTTGCTCTTATGCCAATGCATTGCAATTTGAATAATCTCTTTGGAATATTTACTATTAATTCAGTGGATTCAGCACTAGTATCAAAAAAGAAGTATTTATGTTGAAAATTAAATAAATAAAATCATTTAAATAAACCTTTATTAAGCACCTATATTATAATGAGCCACTATTTTTTGTTCTATGGATAACAAAGATGAGAAACATATTATTTCTGCTTCTGAGAAACTTACAGCCTAATGATGGGGACTGCACAACTTCTTGTAATATGGGCAGGATGTGATAGGTGCCACAAGAGAAAATAAAAGATTACGGAATTATAAACAGAAGTTGGAAACAGTAATAGGAAAAAAAGAATGGTGAAAGAGTTTCTTGGCATTAGGATACACCTTGCTCAAAACACTGTACATTCATTCTCTCATTTAATATTATTAATATTTGTATTCTGTAAGCACTATTGTTATAACATTTTTTAAAATGAAGAACCTGAGAATACAGGGGATTAAGCAATAAACTCAATCAGAAGGTCATAAGCTCAGTGCTTTCTGACTAAACTCTGCTCTTACATACTGCACTATACTGCCTCCTAGGGGGAGCCTTCATGGAGATGATCTAATTACTTCACTAAAAATGAGGATAAAAACATTTTCCAGGGGCTGGAGTGGTGGTTCAGCAGTTATGGCACTTGCTCAGCATGAGCAAGTACATGGATTCAAACGACAGCACCCACCTACACAACTGTCAGAGCAATGAAGGCCATGTGAAAAACTCAATAAAAATAGATTTTCTCTCTCTCTCTCTCTCACTGTCCTTCTTTCTTAAGAAAAAAAAAATTTCCAAAGTCACCAGTATGAATGGAACAGCATTTGTCCAGTAAATACTAATATTTTAATGAACTCAGAGTGCCGAGAAGGACTTCACTTCATATGCATTGAGATGCCTTTCATATGGAACTAACAGTATTGGAATGAAATTTTGTAAGGATTTTTAAGTAAATCATCATTTCCCTCTCTTTTGTGCATCATTTCCTTTTGGTAGTCACTGCATTTGAGAATATCTTAAGATAAGAAATATTAAAATTTTCCAAAAAGTGCACTGATGAACAGAATGAAATAAATATAAGAAATAATTCTCCAAAGTATTCAATTCAGAATCCTTAGCCAGTGATTCATCTGTGATCTGTTAGACACAGCTCATGCTGTATTGAATGTCTTTCCTACAATGGGTTTTTTAAAGACTGTTTCAATGCCTTTCACCACAGCACATTACATCTTTTTGTGAAAATGTACAAATTGATGTGCTTTCTTAAGGCTATAAAATGTATTCCTTCTCCAGGAATGGATACTGGAGTACATCAATCATTAAATAACTTGTTCTTCTTCCATTTTTTATATTTCTGTAGAATTATATCAGCACCAGGTACTCTACCAGATGTTTGAAGCGACAATTTTATGAGGCTGGTGATCCTCCAAATCCAGTGTTTTCTTCACTTTGGGCAATCATAATGGGGGAGTAATGTCAAAGATTTCTGGTGACTTAAGTACAAAACTGTTCTTCAGAATTCCTGGATGGTAGCTTATTGTAAAAAGGATTCAGCTTCTTGTTACCTCCAGGGCCTGCTGAGTACTTTATTTTCTTCATTAGAAATGTCTCTCTCCCATCATTTTGTCTTTAAGAATAATTGATTCTGGGGGCTCAGCAGTTACGGAACTTGCCTTGCATGCGTGAGCACGTGAGTTCAAACCCCAGAACCATGTACATAAAAGGTGTCAGAGTAACGAAGGCCACATGAAAAACTAAATAAAGTTGATTCTCTCTTTCTCTATCTCTCTCTCACTGTCCCTCTCTCTTTAAAAAAATTAAAAAGAATAATTGATTCTGAATTGTATATGACTGTTCAACTCATCTTGGCCCATCTTCATCATGTTGGAAATGAGCAATCTGCTGCCAAGAATCACTATAAAGATTGACCAGGGAGTCCCCTTGAACATGAATCTGCTCCACATACACTCCTTCTATATCCACTCCCTTGCTCTTCTAGCAGCTCAAGTCATGTTCTCCTCGATATCAGGTCTTTTATAACATTGAAGTTTGTTGAATTTATAGCAAGTAAAGCAGAAAATAACTTATATCTCCCCAATTTTTTTATTCTGAACAATTTCAAACTTATTGTAAAGTTTAGTGTCTACTGAATATACATATATATCCACCTTTCCCTAAAATGATTGGTTCTTAATATTTTGCCATATTTTCTTCTCCTTTCTCTATCTTCCTCCCCCCTCTTTCTCTTGTCCTTATTCATCTAGCAGAGTTTCACTTTTTAAGTCCTTTTTCTTCTTGACATTGACATTTTGAAGACTCAAAGCCACCCATTTAGTTATTCAAATTGTCTAATTATTTCCTCATGATTATAATCAAGTCAAACATTTTTTGCCAGAAAAATGATCAAAGTGATACTGTGTGCTTTTCAGTGAATTAATTCAAGAAGCACGTGATGTAAAGTCAACTCATGATTGGTAATGTTGTTAATCATTTCATGAATGTGCTGTCTCAATGATAAGTCTGTTATGCAGTTAACTGTTATTTGGATTCTATGTTTGTTGCATAGTATCTCCTAGTTCAGATTGCCCACACATTTTCATTTTTATGTTCTATAAAATTTAAAGTTAAAAGCACTGATAACAGATTAAAATATTTTATCTTCAACATTATAAATTCTAATGCAAGACTAATTTTTGAAAATCTACCTCCTTTCTCCAGACTAAGGTTCAATGCATTCTGAAATTTAGAATTAATTATTTGTATGATTCTGTTTTTATTTATGTATGTATTTATTTATTTATTTATTTTGGCACTGGGTATTTGAACCCAGGGGCACTTAACCACTTAGCCACATCCTCAACTTTTTTTTTTTTCTTTTTTTTGAGACAGTCTCACTAAGTTGATGAGGCTGGCTTTGAGATTGTGATTCTCCTGCCTCAGCCTTCTTAGCCACTGTGATTGCAGGCATGCGCCACCATGCCCAGCAGTATGCTTCTGCTTTCTGACAAGAGATTTTTCAATTATTTATTTAGTTTTAGTTTACACGGACTTGGTATTATCTTAGAAAGTTCTCCTTCAAGGTCATTCTTTTGAATATCATTATTGTTTCTACTAACCCAATAAAATCAAATATCACTTAACCCAATAAAATCAAATATCACTAAATATCTAACATCTCCAACAGGAATACAGCCATGATATTTTAAGCTTTTCAACCCACTGGTAGTATGTGTTCACAAATTCAATATGCAGAATATGTACAATGACATAGATTGTCTTCTGTTAATATTGCATAGATATTGGGCAATTAATAAATTATGTTAAACTGTGTGATTCCAATTAAGATAGGTAATGAAAACAACAAGAATTATTGACTTCTTTTTAGAGTACAAATACAAGCACTTCAACATCTCTAGTGTTTGCTAAGCGGAATTAATTTTTTCTCATCAGGGTTATATTTTGACCTGAATTTAGTCTAACTGAATTATGTTTACTTGAATCTCATAACTTGTAGTTTTGATAAAAAGATAGCACTTTAATTTTACATGTAACCTCATTCCAACATCATGTTGCCTTTGATAACCTTGTTTGCAATGTTTAATTAAGAATAGTCAACAACAGTGTGACAGAGGGAAGTTATTCCAGAAAACGAAGACAGGCTTCAGAGCTCTGGTGTTGATCACACATCACAGCAAATCTCTTGCCAGCGTAGCTATCTCTTATTTAGGAAGCTTGCCATTGTACATTCCATGTGTCACCCTGAACTGACACTTTTTTTAATCTCAGAGTCTGATCAATGTTTTCAGATAAAATAATGAATTAATATTTTTCAGTTATTTTCTCTTTTGATAAAAACTTAAATTTAAGAAAGAATTAATTTGGCAGTGAAATATGATAACTCTGTCTTTAAGTTTGACAAAATCCTATATCAGGCCTGAAATACCTTTCCCTGTGGTTTCTAAGTAAAAAAAAATCAGCAACATTTTTTTTTTTTTTGTTTGTTTTCATTATCTCTTTCCTTTCTGCTTTCACTTTCCTTTTTCCTAATGGGGAAGTCACTCACTGCCACATGGTTCTTGAAATACATGTGCAAATCTTCAAAAGGTACAATGCCATACCTAACATGCATGTTTCAGTAACCAAAGATTTTCTGCTGTGAATCTTAACCAAGAAGGAAAAATCACAAGCATTTCTTTGTAACAACTGTTTCAGATTTTAATGAACTGCTTCTGAAATATAATGTTACTGTGTGGTATACCCTCAGAAGGTGAAGAAGACTTAGAGTAACAGAATCTCATAATTTGGAAGAATTATTTAGATCAATGCTTCTGAACATGGAAAAATAATCAGAGTCATCTGGGGATCTCTTTTAAAATACAGATTATCAAATCTCAGGCCCACTGAATCAAAATCTCCACAAATTTTTGTTTATATTTGTACATCATGTTGAGCCTTCTAAGTGATTTGGGAATAGCATAAGGTCTAGCTTTCTGTTTTGCAAACTTTTTCCACATTATGCAGAAAAAATGATTGTATCAATATGGTACACCCAGATAGAGAGTCTTTAGGAGCTCCAGGCTCTGTCCTTCTGCACCCAGGCTGAAAGGATCAGCACAACGGCACACATGTAATTTATCTTTTCCTGACCAGTGTATGATGGCAGACTGGGTTAGCTAACAGAAAACTCTAGAGACAGACACACTCCAGAAAGGGCCCATGCATATAAATGCACTTTCATTCAATTCTACTGCGCTTTTCTGGTTTTATTCTAAAATGGAATAATATTCAAAGTATTCAAGGAGAAATTTCTAACTGGTGAGGAAAGGAACACATACTCATTAGAATTCTTTAGCAACTATAGAAGCAAAACACATTTTCAAAATTAAGCAACAATGACAAAAAAAATGAAAAAGAAATTTATTGGTTCATTGAGAATCCTTGGCTTGGTGCACCAATCCTTTGCTGTGATCTCATCTTATTTTCCATCTCTGGATTCTGCTTGTCGCTGAATTCTATTTCTAAACAAGCTTTCTCCACATAACCTTAAGATAATCACTGGCAGATCTCAATGGGACCACTGGTACATGGTAAGGGAGACCAGGGTGATATCCATAGTAAAGAGGTATTAGGTAGACCTGCATTATTTACACTGAATATGGAAAATGCTATTTACAACCATTTGATATGAGTTTAAGCAGAGTCATGTGGCTAATAAGGAATGTGTAAGCTATCCTTCAGTTTATAGATACAAATATGCACTGAATCCTAATGCAGTGGTTGCCTAGGGAAGTTGTATGACACACGAATTCAGACTTTCGTAACTCTTCATTAAGTTGAGGATATTTGTAGCATTAGTTTAAATCTATTGTAATATAGCTGTGATTATGGTATGTGCTAAATTTTCATTTATTTAATATGCTATTTTTCATTGGTTGTTTAAATGAGACTTATGTATTACAGAGAATACATAAAAGGTTGAAAACATACTACATGTTTTCAGCAAAAACTGAATTTATAGATCATAAGACTGTAACCAATATGTCAATATTATCTTTGTGGTTGCTTACTCCAACTAAAAATAACTTACCCAAAAAAAGGGGGGGGGATACTTGGCTTTATAAAAGTTGCTTTTTACAAACATAACTGCATTGTAGCATTCTTTCACTTTCAATTTTTGCATGTCCCTTAAAGGTGAAATGAGCCTCTTGAAGTCATCTGTTCCTTAACAACCTGGTCTCCACACGTGAGAATTAAACCTGAGGTACCATGAAACTAAAATAAGAGATCTAGGCTTGCACAGTGAGACTTACTGAAGCAAGTGTGGTCCAAAGTGGCAGCATGACCATGTGGGTCCACATAATTTGTGTCAGAAGGAGAGGTGGATATATCGCTTAAGACAAAACTTGCTTCATCCCAGCTAGAAGGCACCTGGTTTATCACAGTCTAACTACAAAGAGTTAGGCACATTGCTGGCACCAGAGTCCACTTTTAAAGTTCTGCATACCACCTTGGTGGTTTTGTCTATTTATAATTTACTAGGAAACTATGCAAGAAAACCCAACTAGGATTATGCTGGGGCAATTATACTGTGGTCACAAATCGGCATGGCTGCACTCATGCACCATTAATCCACACAGCAACGTATAGTTAGGTATTGAAAGTTTTAGTCACTCAGCCATTGTATGTCTTATAGATCTTTCTCTATTTCTATCCAAGGCGATTATAGATGGTTAAGGACTTCCTACTGACATTTTGTCATTTTGTAGATCCTTGCTTGTTTTTCCCTTTCTTCCTTTTTGATTAGATCAAATTGTAAGTTACTTAAAATTATTGCAGCTACTATCATTTCAATGGTTCTGACTTTTAACATTCATACTAAAGATATAAGTGAATTAACTAAAAATTAGCATTGCAGTATTATGGCATTAAGATTAATACTAATACAGTACTTTGAATTTAGCTAGGGAGTTTTATGCTTTCATATGGTTTTGTGTTGCTAATTATAGCCCTTTTATTTCAGTTTGAAGAACTCACTTTATCATTTTCTATAAAGAAGGTCTACTATTGATGAGCTCCTTCTGTTTTTATTTGTTTGGGGAACTCTTCACTTCTGAGAGAAAATTTTGCCAGGCAGAATATTCTTGGTTGGCAGTTTTCTTTCTTTATTTTTTTTTCAGTTGTTTGGATATAATTTTCCCATTTTTTCCTGGCCTGTATGGTTTCTGCTGAGAAATCTGCTGTCACATAATCTGGGGGAATCATAGATATGAAAATGAGTGGGAAGGAAGAGGCAGGAGGGAAGGAAGAGGGAAGGATGAGAGGGAGGGAGCTGGGGGAAATCAACAATGTAGCTTGCTCTTTACTCCTCTGAAAAGCCAAATAATACTTATGCAATCATTTGATTCTGGAAAATGAACAATCATATATATATCATATGTGTGTGTGTGTGTAATCGGGAAATATAGAAGATTCAAGAGACTGGGGTGTGGGTGATATGGGGGTGATTTGGATTTGGATTAGGATCAGGGCATATCATATTATTACTACATATGCATTTATGATTGTATAGCAACACAACTCCTCAAAAACATTTTAAAAAAGAAGAAGATAACTATTTTTGGCAAGAACGTGAAAAAAGAGAATTCTTGTACATCATTTGTGGGAATAAAAGTTCATACAGTTGTTATGGAAAATAGTACACTGGTTTCTCAAAAAATTATAAATAGGTCTACAACATGATCCAGCAATCCCTATTGGGTTTATATCGAAAGGAAATGAAATCAACATGTGAAAAAGACATCTGGACTCCCATTTCATTTTAACATTATTTACTATAACCAATGTATGGAATCAACCCAAGTTTCAAATCAACAGATGAATTGCATAAAGAAAAAGTGTTAAGTACACACAATGGAATATTATTCAGTCTTAACAAATAGAAAATCCTTTAATTTGCTACTGCATGGTTGAAAATAAATAAAACAGGCACAGAAAGACATATATTGTATGACTCATAGACAGATTATTTAAGAGATGCACTCGGAAGCAGAAAGTAGAATGGGAGTTGCAAGAGTCTGAAGGGTTCAGGGACTGAGATGTTGGTCAAAGAATACAAAATCTCAGTTAAATAGGAGGAATTAATTTCAAAAGTTTCATTTTAAAAAATTACTGCTATAGTTAATATCAATGTGTTGTATACTTAAATATTGCTGAGTATATTTTAATAATCCTCATTACAAAAATTATAATAATGTGATGTAATATATATGTGGAGTAGTTTAGACATTTTCAACATGTGTCTATGTGTATGGGTGTGTACATACTTCCATGTTGCACATAAAAATATGTACAATGTCAATTAAAAATAAATAAATGAAAACATAAATATCCCTGAAGATTACTTGATCTAGTAGTCTTTAGTTAATAAATAATTGGACTGCTTTTAACTAAATGCTCATCATGTCCTGCATGCCTGGGAAATCCTACCTAGAGGAAGATGACTTCTAACCTTGACAGATCACTTCAAGGGCACAGCTTGTACAGAAAAATGAAAGCAAGCCAAGGGACTGCTGTTCAAAATTTTCTAAGATTATTGGATTTTTCTATAAATGATTGAGTATAGAGTAATAGAGAAGTCTATAATTTTTCTAAATATAAAATATACAAGATGACTTTTAATGAATAAGCAAATTATTCTTGATAATTGTTTTCAATTTATATCTTTGGAGAGATTTATGACTAGATATTGGTGATTACTTTTGCCATTTACTTAATACTACTAAAACTTTCTTTATAAAGTAAATCACAATTGAAAGGGTTCTTACTGAAGGATTATTGAATTCTATTTTAAAATTTCATTACTACACTCTTCCTTTGGGGTTTTGGCTATAGCAATGCAGACTTGTCAGGCAGATCAGGAATCTATTTCCAGTTGAATTCTTTATCTAACTCATTTAAGATTTTTTTAAGTTTTATTTTCAACTTCTATAAAATGTGTTTATTCTTAGATAACTGTATAAATATGATTTTAATAACCTTTATGATATTACCTATAACAGAGGATTGAATGAAAAATTAGATAATTGTCCCTTAATAAGCACCATATGTAATACTTGGAAAAGATTCATTTACTGTTAAATACTGACATTATAATCTTTATAGACGTTCTTGAAGAAAAGTAACATCTAAAATACCTTATAAATACAGTTTTGAAAATATAAAATGCATCTTTATTATTCATCTCAAGGTTTTATTACTGCTTCAAACACAACACCTTCATAATTATAAGCATTTTCACAGCCAAGTATTAACTCAGATGTGCTTTCCAAAAATCCCATAAGACAAAAAACTTAGGAGCCCAGGATATATTAAGTGACTCAGTGTTTACAAGTTCCAAGCTCCTGTCTCTCCATGGCTCTATTACTCAAGGTCCTAAGATCCTATATTTTCTGAAATGGAAGAGTTGTTAAGGGATGATTAAACTTCTTTCTCATGAATCCAGGAAGGATGCAGTATATATGACATGAAACCTCTCTCCAGTTGTTTTTCTTAAAGTGTGTTAGATGCAATATTAAACTTCCCCTGGTTCAAGTCCAATCAGATCTACATGAGAATATTATTACCCCATGTTATCTTTAATACTGATCTGTAGTAGTTAGACCAACATTAATATTTAGCCTAACTTCTAAACTACTTTTTGGGAGTTAGTTTGCAACATAATTTTTGAGCAGGAAACCTCCATCTTTTAGTGTAAATTGGAAAGGAAATCGACATTAAGTAATTTTCTCTGTGGAAATGCATGTATACCTCTGATCTAATCATACACCTCATATATCCCCCTTAAATGACTGTGTCTATGATGTCTTAAGGCTTTAAAGCCACATTCTTAATGAAATATATGCAATATATGTAGTATGAATAGATTTTTTTTTTATCAGCAGACTCTGTCCTGTCCATTCACCTGTTGTTTCCATTTGTAAGCTCTCTAGCCCATATTTTTTCTTTTCCTTAAGGTTACCAACATCTTCTCAGATTCACTTCCTTCTGTGAGGAATTTAAATTCAATGTCCCTCCTCTCCACATATGCTCAAGACAACCTACTTCTTTCACTAGTATACCTCTTCATACATCTCGGATGTCTGCCTGGCAAAACCACAAATCCGCATCAGTCCAGTTCTGTGATGCTCAACATCGCCCAAGAAGTCACTTAGCCAGGCGCAAGAACCACAGAAAATGACTCGTCAACTCCTGCTGGAACCTCAGTGCTGCTCAGCAATAGTTTCTGCTTCACCAAGTGAGGTCTTTCTCTGCTTTCCAAAACAACTGCGGATCTCCCATTCTTCTCCATTCTGACCCTACCACTTGTGCTTCACTCATAGTAGATGATCATATTTCTTAATTGACAGAAAAGTAGAGGACAACAGATTAGAATTGTCTCAACTTCTTGTAATCATAACCACTAAAATCACCTCTATACTTATGTGTGAGGAAAGTCTTGTGAGTCCTATTGTTGAAACGAATCCCTGATGCTCTGGCTCCCAATTCCTATGTGGATTTTGATAATATAGTTCAATAAATTAGCAACTCCAAAACCACCACTCCTCCTTCTTCTACCTCCAGATTATTTGTTGTAATGCCTCCTTCACTTGAGTATTTAAGAATAATCTTCTTTTATTTTTTTTATAAAAATGTATTTTATTTTTCCTTCTCACCTTCTTCTCTAAGTTAATATTTATTTTATTCTCCATCAAAGGACACATTTCTTGAAATAGTTGTTTAGGTTCTGATTCCCCTTCTTTCAGGCTTTACCTCTCATTGGTCCTCGTTTCTTGGTCTTCTCAGATTTCCCATGCTTTCTCCATCCATACTCTAAATATAGATAGATAGTTCTTGGAGTGATACCCTTCATTCTTATCTTTTGCTTCCCTCAGTACTTTATTCCTGTGCAATCTCCTCTTTCATGGTTCCAATAACCATTTCAGTGGAACTTATTTCCAAATCCCCAATGTAAATAAAACTAATTGGTTCTATGTTGTTCCAGATATCTCCACTGGGGAAAATCAAGAACACTTCAGATTTATTCTTTATAAACCTTAATTGCATATCTGCCAAAATCATGCATACCCTTTTCTCTTTTCTCTCAGGAACTGATAGGATGATTCTGTTCTGTCATCTCCACTGCCATTTACAAGTATAAGTCATTGCCCAGATTATTGGTCAAGTGTCTGGTCTCTGTTTTAATTATAGTCACACTGAAGCCAGAATAATCTTCCTATAGAACAACGTACACTTTCACTACTCTCTCTGCATAAAGGTTCATTCACTGACCTGTGATGTGAGCCTAACTCTGTTTCAGAGTTCACAAGACCCTGCTTGATTTGATTCAAGCAGAGGGTTTACTTTGTGTCCCATCAACTTTTCCATATTATATAATCTTCAATAATTTTTCTTTTCATTTTTATTTTTTTATTTTTAAAATTCTTTACAGCATTGTGAATTTATTGAGGGTGAAAGCTTGCTCATAGATAGTTTTATATCCAATGTCCTAAAGATTCTCAGGGTTATCAAAGGTGTCAAGCAAATGTTTGCTGAGAGAATATCAATCTAGTGCCCCTGAATCTAGTTGAACCTCTGTTCCCCAGCTATCCACATCACCCTAGTTAAAAAACTGCAATAGTGAAGGAAACACCAATTCACTTTTAAACTCCTTCTAAGGTACAAAGTCTAGAATATCAATATTTTACTTTTTTATAATAAAACTTTATTTTCTTTTCAGTTTAACATTTTCCTTGGTAGAGCATCAATGATGGAATTGTTCATCAGGCAAGAATTACAGCAAAATTAGTCTGCTGTAATTTAACCAGGGATTAATTTAGCAAACTTAACTAAAGTTAAATCACTGCAGGAAAGAATTGGTGTGTCATTTTTGATGATGTATTTGATAACTTATACTGGGTTACTGATTGTACTTAGTTTTGTGTGGTTTTGTGATATTTGTAGGACAATTTAATTAGGACATTTAGAAGCAGAAAAAACTAGATACTGAAATTGTTATATGCAGCACATGTTGAAATGATAATATCTTCAATAAAAAGAAGAACTTCAAATGAAACAAGCCACTTTCCTATAAACAATATAGCAATGCAAGGGTCTCTGGAATATTGCACTATTATTTCAAATGTAGACATTTGTCTTGCAGTCTATTCAGGGGAGAAATCATGTAGCCATGGAAAGTACCTTTTTGTCTGGCAGGGAAACAAAATCATCAAGATGCTAGTTTATAGTGGAGACATTAAAAAAATGGTAGGGACATTCATGTTCTGAGCAATCCCTAGGGTAACCATGGATAAATTGAATATACAGACATCCACACAGTTGCTAGGTGTATTTAGTGGAAAATGCATCTTACTCTTGTTTCTATGGCAATCATAAATAAATCCATCTACTCTGAAATCAAGACAGCAGCTGCACATACATAGATATGTTCAGCAGAATCTGGAGAGTTTTGGCATATATCAGCAGTCTGATTCTAGATATGCTTGTTTACAATAGTGACCGAGTAACATTCACTTTCTATGTCTATTCTTACAGCTCACTTTAGTTTTGCTTTTGGTCATGTGTAGTAAGGATTTTAAAGAGAGGACAAATGAAGTTAATTTTCCAAGTGGAAAAATTGGTTCAATAGTGTCTCCTCTTACCAATACAAGAAATAGGGAAAAAATTGTGTTCTATGAACAAAATAAAGACATTAGTTCAGCACTCATTTCACTCAATGAAATAACCATGTATTATTTTATTATTACTCTTATTATCATATTTTAGTATATAACAATTTGCTAAATATGTTATAGCTATTAATTATTTTTATCCTCATAACAAATCTAAAAATTAGTTTATTTTGCTTTTATTGCCCCTTTCACAGAGCAAGGGGCAGACCCGATTAGTTAAATTACTAGTCCAGGTCACATTGCCTGAAGAGAAGTTAGAGTTTGAATACAAGCAAATTATTCAATTTGTAAAATTTATTTTTGATTGGGAAAGATTTTCCAAATGATATATAGAAACTTACTGCTGACAGAATATTGTACATTTGTCTATCCAAAACTAAAAAAGAAAGAAGTTTCATAATGGAAAACAAGGTTGGTGAAATTTTAAGAGAACAAAATACCAAGCACAAATATTTATAGCTCACATTGTGTTAAGTTTGGATGAAAGGTATGCCCTAAAAACTCATGCAGGAGACAACGCAAGAAGGCTTAGAGGGGAAATAATTGAGTTATGAGACTCTGAACCTTGATGGGGATTAAGTGAGGGGTAACTGAAGGCAAGTAGGGTGTGGCTGGAGGAGGTGGGTCACTGGGGGCATGTTGTTGGGGTATATATTTCGTGAGCTGAGCTTAGTCTCTCTCTGCTTCCTGATCATCATGTGACCTGCTTCCCTCCACCATCCTCTTCTGCCATGATGTTTTGCCTTACCTCAAGCCCTGAGGAATGGAGCTGGCCTTCTATGGACTAAGGCCTCTGAAAACTTTTCTTCTTCTAAAATTGCTCTTATCAGGTCCTTTGATCACAGCAGCAGAAGAGCTGACTAAAACACATGGAAAGGCTAATTTCCCTAATAACCGTAGAGTATTTATAAATTAATAAGGAAAAGGCCAAATAGTCTATGAAAAATAGAGAGGAGATATAGTGAGTACATAGTAAAGAAAATAGATTTAACTTTTTTTTTAAAAGAGAGGGACAGTGAGAGGAAGAAAGAAAGAATCTTTGAGAGCTCAAACAACAACAAAATTCAAAATTACTTAATGCATTCTCACTTTGACCCATCAGTTTCCTCTAGGAATTTATAAGCAAACCTAGTCTCACACAAACTTGAAATGAAGTACACACATAGTTCTCACTATCTTTATAGAAAAATACTCTAAGCTATTGAAATGTCTATTGCTGTGATTTGGATATGGTTTGAGTGTGTTCCCCTAGGTTCATTTGTTTGTGACTGGTCCTTACCGTGGCAATGGGAGAGGTGGTGGGCCATTAAAAGGTGGAGCCTATCAGAACAGAGTTGGTACATTTGTGAATGCCTTCAGAAGGGAATGTAGAATTCCAACCTTGCTGGCTTTCTGTTTCATAATGGAATCTCTTACTCTTGCACACGTTCCTTCCAGGAGGCCACTGAATCATCAGTGGAGGCTGAATCAATGAGACAGCCCAATATGAATTATAGCCTTCCAAATTCTAAATTGAAAAAATCTCTATTTTAAAAATGAAGTTAGCCTTCCTCAGTAATTTCTTTATAGTATTATAAAGTGGACCAATACATTTATCAATGTGGAACTGATGTATTGCAATGAGGCATACAATGAGATAGACCCTAAGGAATCCCTGTCCCTACTGTTGACTGGGACTGGAAGCCTGGATACTGACTTGATCTCATTCTTTGTCTCCTTGTCAGCCATCTGAGCTCCTGCTTCCCATGGGACAAGAACCACCATCCATCCACTAACAGGCCTTAATAACTTGCCCATCTCTTTTCCTCAGAAGATACAAACTCTGAATTTGAAACAACCTACATGGTGCACATCAATTTAAAAAGGTGTTCTGGGGGCTGGAGTGATGGCTTGGTGGTTACAGCACTTGCCTGGCATGTACAAGTACCTGGGTTTGAACCCAGCACCACATACACAAAGCAGTGTTGGAGCATCAAAAGCTACATAAAAACTAAGTAAAATTGATTCTTTCTTTCTCTCTCTTTCACTGTCTCTCTGTCTTTCTTTTTTTTTTCTTTTAAGTGTTCTAACTTCAACACACACTACCCAGACTCATCTCTTGACTGTTAAGACCATGGTGATTTTTCTGGACACTGGGCACTTACCATAAATCTCCAAATACAACACTTTCATTTTTATTTCCTGAATGCCAACTCCTAATCCCTTTATATTTATAATATGGTACAAGAGTTTTCCTAAGGAGATTATGTCATCTCCTTATTTAAATGTTAAAAATAATGTTGATGTATATTCATTTCTTCAATAAATATTGTATATACTTGTATATACTGTGTTCAAGCTATGCTGCTAGATTTGAGGGATTTTAAAAATTAAAATACCTAGAATCTTATCTCAATGACCTAACACCCCAACAGTAGCAGAGATATTGCAACATGTGTAATGAAGGGGAAGTGTTTCAAAATTATCATAAAAAGAGTATAACTTAGCTTAACAGATTGAAGGTAGATTACATAAAACTTCCAAGGGAAAGTAAAAGTTGAAAAGGGATTTGAAGAATAAAGTTAAATGTATAAAAGAGAGAAGGATTAGAGTTGGCTTTCTAAAACACTTTCATATAAGTAACTAAATAGGACATTCAAATGCATGTGAAATCACTTTTTACTTAGAGTTCACTGAAAGATGCTGTGTAGTAAATGTTATCTGCTTAGTTGTAGCTTTCCAGAGCATCAGCACTGGATGAAATGATCTTCTGTTTTTCTTAGAGCATAGCACAATGTTGATTTTGTGTCTCTATTCTTTTAAAAACCTGATGACAAAGATGAGTAAGTTCTCCCACTGAAGCTTCATTATTCATTTAATATAGAAATGTAATTACTGAAGATGGATTTTAGCCAGGCCACCTTAGTTAGTAACCAGCTTGAATCCTCCTGCTCTGGGAGGGGGTACAACAGGACTGTTTGTGGGCCACAAATGGTCATGACCTTTGCTATCATCTGCAACCAGGAGAAAGTCAGAAATGATGTGGCACTTAAAGGAACTGAGAAATGAGTGCGCACAATTTCTGAGAAAAGACACATTTCTTAATTAATACACCTTATATTCACTTTAATTTGAAAGATCTATTTAGTATTCCCAGAAAAATACTACAGATATTGGGATTTTGTTAAATTACTACTACCTTTAATCCATTTTGCCTCACATGAAAATTAACTCCCTTTTGGTTTGCATGAATTCTTGTACCAGTAGAATGAAAAATAAAGAATACCCAAATTCTCACTTCGAAATCATGTTCAGTAGGTAATTGTATTTGGCTGGAAAAATGCATTCTTAAAAGGATTGTTCAGAAAATGATTTATTCATTGTTTTGCTTACATTTGGTATAGCTAATGCAAAAATATCTAAGACAAGGGTTCCATCAGACTTGATTTAACTCTACTTTGATTCCAACAATGAAAACATCATCTAAATCAACTGAAGTAATTAATAAGGTAATTTATCCTTCTCTTTACTAAACCATTGCATCAGGATCTCTTTCTGACCACTCATTTCCACTTTCCTCTGATTTAGCTTTCTCATTTTTCCTTGCATGTTCATGTGATTAAGAATAGGACCATGGGTAGAAAAAGTCTACATTTTGGGCCTTTAAAAATATCCCAAGAAAGGGCATTGATAAGCCCACATTAGTCCACATTTATGCAAACATTAGGTCAGAAAGCCAGAGCTGGAACAGATGGGGAAAAATAGTTTCCAAATAGACTGAGAGGCTGTTGCCATAAGAAGCAACAGTCCCGGGCAGACACAACTGTCAATAGTCTGTGTGAGTGTTAGCACATCAAAACTGCATTTATTAAAACTGTAGAAGTCATTCACAGGGATTAGTTTTTTCAGCTTTCTACAGGAAAACATCCAGTAATGGCAGGATTTTTCTTGAGGACTGAAGTATCAAGAGCAAAAATGTGTTGATTTTTTTTGAGGGATATTAACTACTTTGCAAAGCATAGTAGTTTATGGGAACATTAAAATCCTTTTTTAAAATTATAACTAAATTATTTTCACTATTTTTATTTATTAGCTAGTGAAAGTAAACAAATTTAAAACATAAATATATAGAAAAAATAAAATCACTGGAGAATGATTATGAAACGAAATAGGAACCATCCTTTGCAAAGTTCATTACTATAAAAATATCAGCATTATAAACAAATAAGCTAAAATTTTTCTTGCCAGTAAACATCAATTCAATTTTAATTTTTAATTGAGAAAGCTTATTTGCTAAGTAATTTATTAATAGCAAATTATTGTGTTAGAGGAGAGCAGCTATACCCAAATTCTTTGAATGGGATTTCTGTCCATAAGGGGTGTGTGGTGACATAATCATACAGAGATATAATATTCAAATGCAGATTTTTTTTCCAAAAATAGCATTGGGAGAGATATGGGTAATTGGGATTCAGAAGAGAAGGTAACATACAACTAGAAGGGATGAAGTAGACTTTCATAGATGAAGAAGATCATGGTAATTTTTGTTGATGTTTTCTTTTTATATTAATCTCGATGAGAATCATCCACCACAGTGGAAGTCAGAATTGAGAGCATAATTTTGGCACTCAAGCCATTCTTGCCCAGTCCAGCTGCCCATCTTCTCTCCTGTCTCATTTTATTCCGTTCTTTGCTTTTGTTTTTAGGGCTGAGGACTGAACTCAGGGCCTTGCTCATGCTAGGCAAATGCTCTGCCACTGAGCTAAATCCCCAACTCCTTCTTCCATTCTTGAAGAACCTTCTGCACAAGCACGCACATCTGCATTATCACTCATCAGTGAGATGATTATTGACAAAGCACTGCATTCCTTCATGCAACAACTACTTAATGAAGATTGGGACTCTGCTGGCAAACAAGACAACATTGCTGCCCCCATGTAGACTACAGTCTTCTGAGAAAGAGAACTTTTGGTGCTATAGGGTTAACAATGAATGAATGCAATACAATCAATAAATATACACTACAATAGTTAAAAGTATTTTAAGGACAATTAGATGCAGCAAAGGGAGGAAAAATAACATAAAAGAGAAAGACTGAGATGGAACACATAACCACAGAGACCTTGATGAAGCAGAAGAGAAAGCATCTTCTACCGACATGATCAGTCTGCTATTCTAAGACACTATACTAGTTGCTGAGATTTATAAAAATAGGTTTATGGCACAGTCTTGATAGTAAACATCAGAAATTTTTTAATTTAAATAGAGGAACAGGGCATATACATTGTAAGCAAACATGTAGACATTACAGTGAGCACACTCTTTATCTGGGTGAATTATCATGGTGCAGACAGTTGCGCAGTTGTAAGACTATGAAACAATTCATGTTTCATAAATATACTGATACTGAGTGAGTTAACTATTCATTAGAAAAATGCTAAGTAAATATTCCTTTTAATGAACCCCAGTACCAGTACCTTGGTCAGTCAGTCTTTTGCATTTCGTAGCTAAGAAAGTTCATCTTCCAGGATTTGCTATCTAGAGAATCACCCAGGTGTTCCAGACACAAACCCTGAGCTCATTCTTGACACCTCCTCTGCAATGTCCTCTCACATCCAGAGCATTGTTAACACCTTATACATGCTAAAGTTTTCAAAAATATTTTTCTTTCCAACTTCACAACCTTCCCTAGAAAGATAAAATATTTAATCTACAAATTCATAAACTTTTCAAGCAACTTGGGATACTAAATGAATATGATTAAGAAATGTCACTATTTGAAATGGGAAAATGGGAATCTTTCATCTCTATGGCTCTCTAACAATGATGACAATTTTTTCTAGTCTTTTTTAATTCTTTCTTTTTTTCTTTTTTTTATAGAGAATGACAGTGAGAGAGAGAGAGAAGAGAGAGAGAGAGGAGAGAGAGACAGAGAGAATCAATTTTTATTGAGTTTTTCACATGGCTTCTGTTGCTCTGGCAGTTAGTTGTGTACATGGGTCCTGAGGTTTGAACTTGTGTACTTGCGTATTCCAGGCAAGCGCTGTAACCGCCAATCCACCACTCAAGCCCCTTTTTTTATTCTTTCACTTTGAAGAAAACTTAATATCAAACCATTACATCAGGTGGTATTTTACTTCAAATGCCTGATATTCTTATTCTAAGAAGGAATACAGATAAGCATTTCTCAATGACTAGACTCAAATAGTCATGGCATTTTTTTCCTGTTTGCCTGTGGAAACAAATTATGCCTTTTTTTCTTTCAGAAGATGTGTCATTTATCTTTAAATGCTGAGAATCTGGAAAAGGTTGTGGAAGTACTGTAGTTTATGTGATTTGACAAGTAGAATGAATTCTAAAGACTCAAGCCATTTCCAGCTCAAAAATTCTTGTCCCCAACTTGCTACTTCTTCTCAGGTGCTTACTGAGTCTTTACTCATTCCATCTTTGACCTCAGGGATTGACAAAAGCCTTTTGTATAAGAACCCAACAACATAAAGTGTCACTTTCTCCAAGTCCTCCTGTGGATCAGATACTCCATAGTAACTTGAAAAATGAAGAATTAACGACGACTGCTTCTCTGGTTGCTCTTTCTCAGAAATCACAATTTCCACAAACAGAAGTCCTGATAATTCTTCTCTGACCACAGTAATTGCTAAAGATATATAGAGATGTAGGTACAGATTGATTATATATACTAAAACAACCAAACCCAAAATGTATCTTCTGGTTACCTTTTTAAAAATATGCAGATTACATTGGCAGAATTAACTGACTTCAGGAGGGTTCTGTTAATCAAGTGTGGAATTTTAATTTTATGTATTATATATTTATATATTTCACCTGATTTTGCAAAGATTATGAAGAAGTTTATTTCTACTCAAATATCCATTCCTGCCTAGGAAATCATTTCAAAGCTTGGTGGAACAGAAACCCTGTATTTTGCCTGCGAATCTGTATTTTGAACAGCAGAGGATGGCTTGTTTTTGCTACATGTGACATCAGCTTGGTGGCCCTTCTGGGCACTGGAATCTCTACTGCCAAAATGCGTTAGTCATGTATCTAAATAGCTGGTACAAGCTACTGATTTGGAAGTCGTACAAAGCTGTACACTGGGGCCTTGATTCCTTTCCCCATGGGCTGTGCTTAGGCTTCCTTACATTACAACATCTGAATTCCAGGAATACATATCTTAAGAGAGCAAGTCAGTAGTGTCTGTACATATAGGTTATATAAGCCATTCTTGTGCTACTTTACTGGGTGGTAATAAGTTCCATTCACAGTCAAGTCATGTTGACAAGCATCCCATCATTTGATGAAAATAATGCACATGTCAGTATTGTAAGAAAAGTATGTGGAGTCAGAAATGTGGCTACTTTTAGAAAATATACACCCTGCTCTTGAATTTATATCACTCGCACATGAAAAATATAGTCATCCTTCTCTCAAGAGTCTCAAAATCATCCAATTACAGCATCAACTGAGAGTCTAACTTTCATTATATAAATCAGATTGAATTACAGATGAAAATTCTCTAGTGCAGCTCCTGAATGGTGTTCTCCTCCATATAAAAAGCATAATCAAAAGATATAAGTCAATTTGCCCACCATGTATCCATCTTACGGTGATGTGAATAGATTTGAAAAACTGCTATAGGGGTTGAAAACTTCTCCTGTTGACATTTCCACTCTTACCAGGGAATGAATGGAAGGCACACAACAGATCTTGATTCATAATGATTCTCAAATCTAGCTTGGCATATGTTGCCCCTTTCTTGAATATTGCTCAGTTTTGCTTCCTGGAGTTGCTCTTCAAGGTCTTTGTTCTGGCCTCTGAGTTCTCGTGGCTCTTCTGGTCATCTTTACAACTGGGTAATTTTCTCATAAATTTTCATTCACATGGGATTTTGAAATTCAAAATTTTCATTTTATTTTGTACTCTTTCCGTTCTGTTCAAATTGGAATAATTATTTTAAAATCTTTTGTTTCTATCAATTTATATTTCACTCATAAAAATCACCATATTCACAAATGTCTTTCCTTTATTTTGAGTTCCCAGTGAAACTGCTTCATAATAAAACTCTAGAATACTTAAAAATCTTATTTTTAATATACAGAATCTGTGAGGAATACTGAATGACCTTAGAGGGTCTTTTATGTATCTGTAAATTCTATGAGGTAAGCCATAGGAATTTCTAATATCTTCACAAAGAATTTGTAGTCCAATCCTGGATTTAATCTTTGCTTCAAAACTATTTGAAGATCAGTTGCTGCTGAATGGTTGAGAATAAGAAATAAGTTTTATTTTTGAACTCAAAAAACCCCTGTCCCTTATATTTAACAATTTATTGCTTAGTTCATCTCTCTGCTTTTGCATTTTAGTCAGTGGAAACAAGATGAAGGGAAAGGTCACTTTGAATTAAATTTAGAATTGTCCCCAGCTAGATCTCTGAGATGATTGGGTCCGTTTCCTTCTTTCCACCCTGAATCCAGAAAAAGTGCTACCAAATTTTCCACTTCTCCATAGACAAGCACGCTTTCCTGCAGGTGCTAAGGTCACTTTCCTTGCTCCCCTTTGTCTCATCACCAGCATCCATGCATGCTTTGCAACACTTTCAAGCTTTTCTTCATAGTCTCTTCAAAATCCTCTCAACTTTCATGAATTACCTGGGCTTAAAGACCAAACCACCAGTATGCTTTTACTTCTTCATCTTGTGACTTTTACTTAGAATTCATCTTATTTTTTCAGGTCTATATTCATAACTTATCAATCGTCTTCTGGACTGGAATTAAATTCACATTCAGTGTGTTCAAGTCAGGTTCATCTTCTCCAGGCTGAAGCATTGATTCTTACTAGGCTGAACACAATTTTACTGGCTGATGACCTCCTTTTCTCTATCTTATGAGCTCTGCCTTGAACTTTATTACTTCTCAGAGGTAAGTTTTGCTGTCCAAGCACCTAACTACATTGGTCTTATCAGGGTTTCCTTTTCTTAATAATTATATCAGAAAATGTATCTTGAAATTTTACCAAGATATCAGACACTAGAGATACATAGGTGCATAAAGCAAATGATGATGTATTTGTCCAATAGGATAAACAATATAATATTCATAAGTTAACTCAAATTTATTCATTTATGAAAAGTAACAGTAATAAACTCACTACATGACAACACAAATAACTCAATTTAGGAAAGTAATTTTGTTTTACCAAACAAAAAATATTGAGAATGGTGGTATTGCTTGATATTAAAAAAAAGTCATCATGGAACTGTTTTAGATGCACATAAAAATGAGAAGATGGCATATAGAGTTTCAATATATAACACATTCAACTTCATTTATTTATTTATTTATTTACTTTTTACTGAGAGAGAGAGAGACAGAGAGAATCAATTTTTATTTAGTTTTTCACATGGCTTTCGTTGCTCCAACACTTAGTTGTGTATGGGGGTGCTGGGGTTTGAACACGTGTACTTGTACCTGCAGAGCAAGCACTGTAACCACTGAGCCTCCGCTCCAGCTCAAATTCATTTATTATTAACATTTTACATTACAGTGATTTTTTTAAACATTAGTGAAACAACATTGATATATTAATACTTACCAAAGTTCAATTTTTAAATCAGATTTCCTTACTTTTTGTCTAGCATCTTTTTTTTTCTATCTCAGGATTTTATTCAGGTTAGCATTTTAAATTTAGTTATCATGTTTCCTTAATCTCTTTTAGATTTCTTACTTTATATGTTTGCATATCCATTTTAGGTCTGTTTCAATAGGAAAAAAATGAAAGTTTCTTAAGCATTCCTTGTTTTCAACAACCTTCAGAATTTTGAGGTCAAATTTTTTTTAGTATATCCTTCAGTTCAGATTTCCTGGAGTTTTCCTTAAAAATTAGAGTAAAGTTATTGTTATAGTTGGATAGGAAGTGTTGAAATATTGATCCCCAAAGCAGCAATGTCCAGATGTGGAGCTTTTGGGCAGTGATGAATCCTGGGAATTCTGACCTCATTAGTGAGTTAATGTATGGAGGGATTCATAATGTAAAGGCATTATGGGGAGTGAGAGTAAACTGCAGGAGGTAGGGAATAGGTGGAGGAAGTACATCACTGAGAGTGTGCCCTGGAAGGGTGTTTCTTGTCCCAGGCTCCTTCTTTTTTCTCACTCTTTTTCCTTCCCAGCTACTGCAACTTGACCAGATTCCCTTCCTCATGACCTTCGCCATCATATTCTCACCTCAGGTCCAGAGCAAAGGAGCTGGCTGTGTATGGACCGAAACCTCTAAAACCATGAAACCTTTGTTCCTCCAAGTTGTCTATGTCAGGCATTTTGGTCACAGCAATGGAAAGCTGATTAACATAGTTATATATCTGGGAGAGGAAGACTACAGTGCTAAAGCACCATTTCAAGTACATTCTAACAACTTACCTTCAGAGTTGACACCAATCTTTATCACCTGGCTGAGATAGCAATTCTCTGCTTTCTCCACTGTAAAGTCACTCTCCCCTTTCCACATTGTACTCATTGGAATGAAGTCATTATGCATTCAATGTCCCCTGAAGTTTCATGTATTAGGCAATGTGGGAATATTTGAGATGATATGATTACATTGAGAGCTGAACCTCATCAGTTATCCATTTGACAGATTCATATTTGAAAGGACCACTGTGGTAACTGTAAGCAGATGGGGTGCAGCTGGAGGAAGTAGGTCACTGGGGGCTTGGCCTACACTATATCTTTCCTGTTTCCTTTCTCTCTGACATTCTGCTTCCTGGCTGCTATGAGCAGAGCAGGGATCTTCTGCCTTTCCCCGCCACCACGAAGGGTGTTCTGCATCACCTCAGCCCAGAGCAATGGAACTGGCCGTGTTCTAAATCTCTGAATCCATGAGCTCAAAACAAACTTTTTCTCCTGTATGTTGTTCTTGCCAGGACTTTTGGTCAGAAAAACAAAAAGCTGACTAACAGCACCCACAATTAAGGTGTAGGAATTTATTCTCCCTATCCATGAGAGTGGTCCATCTGCATAAATTATTTTAAATCTTCTGCATAGGTGAGTTGTCTTGTCTTTATAATTTAGTTACTTACTTAGTCACTTATTGTATCAATATAGATTCATGAATATTGATTTTATACATTGCGTCATATCCCAATGCTTCTTTATTGCTGTAGCTGTTGTTTTTGTTGTTATCCACAGCGTACCATTTTTAACTATTTCAGCTGTTCCTGTATCACTTTGACACAATACTGTCATTGCTGTGGACTTTTGATTGGTTTTAAGCAATTTATAACTTTATGGCACTATCAGATGCTCCTTGATAAGTTTGTATATTTCTTGTTCTGGTTTTACAATCAACCATTTCTACAAGAAACTTTGGTTCCTTTAATTGATAAATAGTATTAGGAAAAAAAATTTGCAAGGTGTGCTGTTGCCAAGAGAATGTGGTTGCTTCTAGCTGTATTCTCTCAGCTGATGTAGGTGGAAATCCTACGAGTGTATGCAGCAGTGTCTATGAACACACCTACTAGATCTCGATATATGATCATTTGTAACTATGACGACTCCAACTCTAATTCCTTACCACTGGAATCATTCTCACTTCCTTGCTTTACATGTTTGCATGCCTATTAAATATTTACTTCAATAGAAAATCAGGTTGTGTTTCTTAAACCTGTTCTGTATACAATTCACTGAGCAAATAACATCATGAAAATTCAGAAAAGCTCTAAAAGCTCTATGCAGTACTTATGAAGGAATAAGAGTGAAAACATAAATAAATGCCAAGTTACAATTATTCTGAATTCTTCTTTAGTACTGAAAGGATTCCATGGACCCTTAGGAGTCCCCAGACTGTACTTTGAGATCTACTCCAAATGCTATTTATGTATTTTGTCACTCAATGCAAGATTGTACTAAATCTTGCCTTGTTTTCTTGTTTTGGCAAGGAGGAACGTAGTGGTGCACATTGAAATAGCAGAGCTATGTGGGAAATTTGATGCTGGTGAAATGGATGTTGTGTGGAATAATTTGAATCACCATAGTTTCACTAACCTTCCAAAGTTTTAATACATTTTATTTTTATCATTGTGAAAATACAAATTAGGATCCAGTTACTAGAGGTGTTCGTTTGTCTGGAAGTTTTGAATTTTTTGAAAAATATATTTACTTGGCTATAACACCAAACTCTAATGTTTTTATAAGAAAATTTATTCAGAAAATAAAAGGACATTTTTAATGGCATGTTCAGAAATTTGCTTTAAGCAAGTTATTGCTTTGTAGGGTTTTGCTCCTTCAGTGGAAAAAAACAGGAGCATTTAGAGAGTATTAAAATTGACACTATTTTAGTGGTAAAGATATTTTGTTTTCTCCACCAAGTGATGGGGAAGGAGATTTTGGCATTTATGGCACATAAACTTAGTAGTATTGATCCAGGTGATCATTTAATTGATTGATAGTAAATAATTATTGCACATTTCCCTCATTTCTACAGTCTGAGTGTAACAGTGGCATTTACAAAGAGAAGCTGACTCAGTGACCCCCTAAGTGCGTCATAACTCTGTGTGCATTTGTAAGATTTGAATAAGTTGGACCTTAATGCTGAAACATTAGTGATCTACACATATTTTTCCAAAATCAATTGTCTGCACTAGAAATGAAGTAGCAATTTATAATTGTAAGGTACAAAAATATACGACCAGAGAAAATGATCTTAGATCTATGTTGAAAGTGTTCTTAAGAATGTGTATTCTGAGACTGGAGGGAGGGAGTTTGGGGGAAATCATCTCAGAAGGAGATCTCTGACCTCCAAGAGAAGTCCATTTAATACAGGGGTTCTTTTGGGGGAAACATAGAACCATGGGGAACCCAAGGGGAGCAAATATGCCATGGCAGCAGCCTTGGCTAACTATGTAAATATACATTTGTTCTTGATTGTTTGATAATGAATGATTCCTCCTCAATTGTAAGTCCATATTCAATTAATAAAAAAGAAAACTAATGTGTATTATGGAGGCTGGAGTGATACCTCAGCACTTGCCTGGCATGTGGGAGGACCCAGGTTTGAATTCTAGCACAACAGACACAACTAAGTGTCAGAGAAACAAAGGCCAGATAGAAAAGTAAATAAAATTGATTCTCTCTCTCTCAAAAAAGAAAAAATAAAGAACGTATATTATGATATAGAAACACAACGCACAAATCTTTAGTTACTGAAACAGTTGGGAACCAATGTATTAAGAGTAATTAAAAGACAAAAAGAAAGAGAGAGTAAAGAACAACAAAACCAAAGAATGCAAGGCAGAAATAATGAACTTCAGCAAATTGGTAAAAGAAATCTATTTTCTCAAACTGATCATGTCTTTGAAAAATTCTAAATTTAACATAATGCTTACTGATTAAAAATTAACTACTATTCACCTAATTTTGGAAATAAGGCAAGGATTTCCAATCTAATCACTATTCTTCAACAATATATTGTTCATCTAAAAATACTATCATGTACTATTTAAGAAATTATCAGATATTTTAAAGAAATTACTGGCATCAATATGTAAGCAAAGCAAAGTTACAAAATATAGGATCAATTACAAAAATTAATAAATTCATACAGTACAAAAACATTTAGAAATTTAAAATTTTAAATAAGATCATCATAAGATCTTCAAAAAGTAAAAAAAAACGGATTTTAAAAATAGCGTTATCTATATAATAAAAATTATAGCTGAAGAAAACTAAAGAAGATCCAAATAGATGGAAGGATATATAAAGTTTAAGGATTGAAATATTCTTTGCTAAGATGCTAATTTTCAAATATTTCTATAGAGTTAATACAATGACATTTAAAAATTTGACAATTTTTTTAGTAGAAAGTGACTGTTTATAAAATTTATATGGAAATAGAAAGGCCCTAAAATAACACCTAAAAAAAAACCAAGCAAACACAATGAAGTATAATCAACAGTATAGTACTGACCTAAGGATGCTTGGATTTTTTTCCCCAGGGTTTCTGAAGGTATTGTTCTGACTTAGTCTTTCCCTCCTTGCATTTAGGTGTTGCCTTTAGTTTCACAGAAAGTTTGAGGCATTTACCAAGACTCTGTAACTTGGAACTGAATTCCAAACTCTTTCTCCTCAACTGCTGAAATAGCTGATTAACTCTTTTTTCTAATGTTTTTGTTTTTTTTCAATTCTGGCTAGTTTTGGTTTGCATCCTTGGAGACTGATCTCATTCATATGAGTTCAGAAATCAGCCAAGAATTTGATGGAATATTTATATGCAAAATTTGAGTCTTTCCCTCTTAATTCTCCACTTTCCTTGATTTTCCTGCTCCATTTCCAGTTAGTCTGGCAGACAGCCTTGAGCTCTGACCACTTAGTCCTCAGCCAAATAAGACTGCTGATTTCTACTTGAACCTATTCTCTATGGAGTACAGAATTATGTGTATCGTCAGGTCAAAGGTGGTTGCACATGAATCTCACCCCCTGTGTTTTCTTCCTTGAAAAGTCAGTTTCTGCCTGTTTTTTGGTGCTATTTGATGACTTCAAGTCATTGTTGACAACATGTTTTTTCATGTTTCTGCTATCAGTATCATCTGATGCTAAGAACTCTGCTATTACCAGAGATACTAGCTGTATTAAATTTTAAGAATAAACTGATTCATGACAACAGATAGATTATTTACTCAAATACCTACCATTGGCAGATCATTTTCTTTATTGTCCACATTTTGGATCCTCTGTCTCCACAAATAAAATTTTTTTTTTGTTTTTGTTGTTGTTTTTATTTTTTTCTTTTTAATGAGACTGTTGCCAATGAAAACCTTTTGTCTTTTTTTTCTGTTTTCCAATTTTTTTAGTTCAGCATGTTCTTATATATTGAAAAAATTATTTGCTACATATTCATATACGCATACATTATGACAAAGTAACTTGAGCCCAATCTTTTTCTAGTATCACCCCACTTTGTCCACTCCCTGCTCCATTGTCTCCAATTTAATACCTCCTATTACATATATAAATGTCCACATACATGTTTATTAATTTTTGAATTTTCAAGATTTAAATGTCTGCATGAGTATTATGTGGCTTGTCTGGGAAGTCAAGTATACCATACAGAATTAATAACCTCCTTCCCCTTCCTCTCCGCCCTCCTCTCTCCTCTCCCAGCTTTCTTCCCCTCACCTTCATAGATGTATTTTCCCCAAGTATGTGACACTTTGAATTTGGTGTGTCTAGTAAAGAAACTTGTCTTTCACCATGTCCTTGGTAAACAAAACCTTTTGAAGGCATATGCCTTTTCAAGATTCTTAACTCTCTAGGTAAATTTTCATTTAAATCTCTTCCTGTGAAGAATTATATGATACATACAAATATGAATTTAGGTGTAGAGCTATAATTCATTAAAAAAATTTGCTTTGGGGCTGGAGCAGTGGCTTGGCAGTTACAGTGCTTGCCTGGCATGCACAAGTACGCAAGTTCGAACCCCAGCACCACATACACAACAGAGTGTCTTAAGAATGAAGGTCTCATGAAAAACTAAATAAAAACTGCTTCTCTCTCTCTCTCTCTCTCACTGTCCCCTCTTTCTTAAAAAAATTTGCTTTCCTAGTTAGTTATTATCAACAATTTTTTACAGCCAAAACCACATATCCAAAACAGAATTTCTTATTATGGCAAACAAGGAAAATTCTTATTTTTTCTCTGTTGGAATATTATTAGTTCTACGTGACAGATTTATTGTGAGACTTGCATACTCATGTTTGAAAACATACTCGTGCAATTTATTTTTTCTTTTATGAAGGAGTTTGTAATTGTTATTTAAACCCATAACCACCTTTTGAGTTCATTAAAATGATAAGAAGATCATAATCTGTGATCAAAGACCAATACCTTATGAAGATAGAGTATTAAACCTTCTGTGGAGTGTGCACACATGTGTGTGCATGCACACAGACACACGCGCATGCACACACCTCTTAACTGAGAAAAAATTATTTAGGTCAGAGTTGGGGTATTAGTGATTTTGGGGGGTACTGCATATTGAATCAGGGTCACTTTACCACTGAGTTATATCCTCATTCCTTTTTATTTTGAGGCAGGGCTGTACTAAGCTTCTGTGGCTGGCTGTTATTAATATTTTAATTCTAGTTCTGTCACTAACTGATGGATGGAAAGAATTCAAATGATTAATTTTAACATCCCTCAGAATTTGAGGTTTTGGGGACATGGGACATTAGATTAGAAGGTATTTAAAATTCCCTTCATCTCTGAAATGCTATAACTGAACAGAGATTAGCAAAATTAAATAAATAAAAGTACCAAGGAACTTGCTTTATCTTTAATTCTCTTTTAAGCGTTGACAATCTTTGAGCAAACATGGAAAAAAACCAGAGTGATTAAAATGTCAACTAAGGCTTTACTTAATAACACAAAGTGGTGAAAAGACTTCTTGTGAATGTGATAAAAAATTGTTGGTGAATTTGTTTGCTTCTGACGTAAACCAGGCCCTCAAAGCACCTGTTATGGATGCTTGCTTGAGGAAAGCAACTAATTCAGAGGGCAACGGTGTTAAATTGTGCTTCTTTGATGAGATTAGTGTTTCTTTGTTTTTCCATTAATTAATTAATTGAGTCAACAAATTACTAGACTCTTATATGTGTCAAATGTTGCCTATAGAGGTTTTCACAAATAATAAGACTTAATTTACCTTCTTAAACTGCTGAAAAGTGTAAAATAAAAAAAACAAATATTGAGACATATATGAACAGTTCTAATTTTTATTAACAATAACAATTCATTTATTGGGAGATTTTTTTCACATCTTAACATATCTGAAATAAAAATGGGCCATACAATAGACGGTGCCTTGGCATTTTGTCATAACTTGTTAGTGCTTCATCTTTCCTTCTTGGTGTTATGTAAAATAATGATGAAACTTCAAATGAATGGCATCTTGAATTAGGTGAAATACAGAATGTGCATGTTTTTGGGACTCTTTTTTTTTAAATTTCAAAAACAGGCAATCTATGAAATGCCCTGCAAATTCTTATTTGAACATTGATTATGAGAACCTCCCTGGAGGGTAGGCTCAGATCTGTGATCACATTGACCCTAGGCTTCCTGTATCACCACCGAGTGCCAAACTCAGTGATTCCAGGGAAGAGAATGTACCTACATGGTTCTTCTCGAGTCACTAGGTTTTTCCCTTTGTGTGACATCTAGTGATGTCTGAGAACCTTCAGAAAAGTCAAAGTTAATATTTACTATAATTATGATTATTATAATCATAGAGATTAGTACTTTTTGGTGACCTAGTAAACTGGTCACTGTACAGGCAAAACTGTAGAGATTTGTTTTGTTTTGTTTTGTTTTGTTTTAACCTTGTGAAACAAGTACTATTAATGCCTCTACAAAAGAGTGCCTGAGGCATTAAATGTATAAGTAACTTATCTAAAGTCCCTGAGCAAATAGTTGAAGAGCAGGAATCAAAATCAAGCATCTGCCCCTCACATTAAGTGATGCTTCCTCCCAGAATTGTATAGGAGGAAACAAACACAAGCAATAAAACAGAGAAACCCATAGAAAATCATTAACTACCAAGCTTTGTGTTCCATGAGGGAATTTCTAACACAGCAGGTACAGATGCCCTGATCAAAATAACAATGAATTGTACAAAAAACACAGTAAATAAGGAGGAATCCTAGTAAAAGGAGGAAAACTACTTCTAGAAATCCATCTCAGTGGAACTGAGGAAAACAAATTTGCAATCAAAAAAGATCACCACTCAGGGCTGCTGGAAAAGATGGCCCAAGTCTGAATGCTCTAATGGAGAGAGTCAACAAAAGATTAGAGGCCACTTGGCCAACCTTATTACCTTATGTATGTCCTTAAATGACCTTTGTTTCCTGAGCTATCTGGGATTTGAGAGAAGGAATTTTCTTTGGGATGGCATGAAATTGACAGAAGAAACTCAAAATAGACTGCTTTCCCACCTGGCAGAGTGTCAAAACCAAATTCCAATAGGTGGCTTAACTGGCTTGTCCATATTTCAGATATATTTTAAAAAGTTACCCCCACTAAAAGAGTCAGAGGGGATATCTTACTATGTTGTTCAAATGTGTAGGAGTTAGCTTTTTTTTTCTTTTTAAAAGTATGTTATTATTTTAATTTGAAAAGAAAACCATGAAGCTCTTAATATTTGAAACTACTAAAAATAATCAAGCTTCTTCTGCCAAATGACAGAAAGATCATATTTGTTATGCAAGCCTTAAAATTACATTCAATTCAGACTTCACAAATGGAAGGGTCAGTATAATCAGTGATAAACTTTTATTCATGCAAAGTTATAGACTAATATGACAGGTGGTGCTCCCCAATCTTTTTCATGCAATTTGTTAAATGTAGTGTACTTTGGCATCTAAATCTTTGGGATTTTGGCAGAAGATATATTTAATATATTCTTTAGTATATTTGGTTACTTTCCAGTAAAAATAAGTAAATAAAATTTGGTTTAAGTATTGTATGTAAAAGTTAAGTCACTCTTTACTCAGAGTCATTAGTGTTTCAAAAGAATTTTCAGTTAAAACTCTTGATTTAAGAAAAGTTTAGACTGTAGTTAGGCTATATATCATTCTCAGGTTGCATTTAAATATTTAAATTTATTATGAAATGCATTGTCATTGAATAAATGTCTAACACTTAACATTATAATCTTTATTTGATATCCCTGGTGGATTGTTCCAGGAACCCCCACAAATACCAAAAATCCATGGTGTTATGTTTGGATATAAACCATGGGCATCCTCACACATACTTAAAATCATCTCCAGATTACATATAACACCTAATTTAAATGCTATGTAATTTGTCATTTTACCATATCATTTAGGGAATGATTTATACACTACATGTACATATATGCACAGTGCCACTTACATAACAGATGACTGCTACAGTATGTAGGATGACAAAAGAAATAAAATCCCAGCAGACTGTATTTTGATAGAGAGCAGGAGATTTACATGTTCTTGTTTAAACACAATGGATTTTTCTGGCCTTGCCATATAAAAGTGAACTGTTTTTGATTTTCCTTATTGATATATTGGAGAATTCATTTCCCAGAAAAGTAACTGCATGCAAAGTACTGAAACAATGTGAATCATTCCCGAAAAAGGTACCATGTCCAGTGTGACAAATGTAATTAAGGTTAGAATTACATCAGTTTAAGATATATTATTACAATTCATCATGATCAATCTGCTTTTTGCAAAGGACACACTAGTGGCTTTTACTGAGAAATAGGAGAAATTCTCACCTCTTCCTTGTTTATGATAGTGGCACTAATTTATACAATCTGTCCTATAATTTTATTTCATCTTGATTGAGGAATGGAAGAGTTTCTTAGAATATAGGAAATGATCAGGAGTTTTCTATCATCTATAACACTTGGGGTAGGTGTTTGCTGACCACTATATCTACTATGAAACTGGACATAGTAGCCATGAAAGCCTGTAATCTATTTGTAACTGAAACAAAAATTGTATCTTCATAGTGGGCTACTGAGGAGTGACTGGGTTTCTAAACCAGAGGCAATGAAGGTGCAGAGGTGTTTCTTGAGGAAGACAAAAACTTTTACTTAGGTGAGGGTTTTTCAAAGTTCTCAAACAATGAAACCTACTCTTCTCTAGGAGTAAAACTACTTCTCTTGGTCAAGAAGATCCTGGGAATCTGTGGGCTGAAGAATCTGTGGCCTGAAGCGAATCATCTCTTTCTCAGATCTTGGAACCCTACACTTTCCCTATCTGGATCTTGGTGTATATGATCAATATATAAAATTAATAGCATTTCTTTGTAAAGCAATTAGCAACTAGAAATAAAATAATTTGGTCATTTACAAATCACCAAAAAATACAAAACAAAATAAAAGAACACAAAATACATGATGGATGTGTATGCTGAGAACTGCAAAATACTGATTAAAGTTCAAAGAAGAACTAAATACAAGGGAAGATGTATTGTATTCAAGGGCTAGAAGACTAATGTTGCTAAGAAGCCAAGTAACACTAAGTTGAATAGTAGGCACAATGTAGTTTCAATCAATATCTAAAAATTTTATAGAAAATGATAAGATGATTCTAAATATTTACATGGGAAGGTAAAATAACTACAATCACCAATAAAATTCTGTAAATGAACTTTGGAGAGCTTTCCCTACCTGATTTTAAGACTTGCTGCAAAGTTATCCTAATCTAGACAGGATTGGTGAAAAGAGAGAACCCCCCCCCAAAAAATCAAGAGAACAGAACCAAGAGTACAGAAATAGACTAACATGCTTGTGGACTTTTAATTTTTGATGAAATTTCTAGGCAAATTAATGACAGAGGATATTCTTTTCAACAAGTGGTGCTGAATTAATTGTTCATCCTTTTGAAAAAAACAACCTTGAACATAATTTGCACTGTACAGACATTAACATAAAATTAGTTATGGTCCTACATATAAAACCTCAAAGTATAAAACTTCTACAAGAAAACATTATTGCTGTGGTTTGGGTAAAGATTTCTTAAATAAAACACCAAAACATGACTTATAAAAAATGATATACTAGAATTCATAAGAATTAAGTAGTATCCATAGGAAGATGAAAATATAAGATATAGAATAGAAAACAGCATTTGAAAAATAAATATTTGATATGTTATTGAATAATATATTTTATATGACATTTTTAAGATGACAAAATATATAGGTACATGAAGAAAATTAGTGTTTGTCCTGGACTAGGGGTTGGAGAGATGTGGTTTACATTGAACAATCTGAGAATTTGGGGAGCTACTTTTCTGTATGTTTATTATACTTGTAATTAGTTGTATCTCCATGTACTTTTTAAAAAGGTATAGAGTTATAAACTGTAATGGTTTCATCTTTAATTAACTTATGTCTTAAAAAGACAGATGTCTTTGAAAAGACAGATGACAATTCACTGGGCAATAGCATTAGCCTATTCAATATTTAACTTATCTTTCCTCTGCTTTGAGCTGCTACTCTGGTGGCCTCATCTGATTGGCAGATACGAGTTGGCTTTTGAGCAGATTCTACAGATGCTATGATTTCTTATTGCTCTGAGTTCACCGTGACAGCTAGTTGCAGTTCAGTTGGGTAATGAACAGGGCGTGAAACATGCTGGAGTTTTGCTTTGGGTTTCTGCTAGAGAAGCTATACAAAGGTCTGCCTGTGATGTTTGAAAAATCAGGAATTTCATTCATGGTCACTATAGTTTTTATTGGGAGATTATAAAAGGCACAGCATCATTTGTTTTGAAAATATTTTTCTTGTTTCCTAGCAGATATTTTCATTCTGTTAACTAGCAATTATAGAGAATAAGTGAAAAACAGTTTGCTGCAGAATTTACTACACTAATTAAAATAAAATGTAGAGCTCTTTAAATGTGTAATTGTGGTTAAAGAGAGAAAAATGACCAAGAGAACTGTTTTTAGAAACTGCCAGCCTTAAACACTCACTATGGCAAGCAAATCTGGGAACAGCAGTGAAAATCTAACCCTGTATGTCAGAATAAAATGAATTTTATAGAAAAAGCCATTAGTCACAAAATCCTAAACTTTCAGAACTAGATGAATTGATGAGTGGCAATACAACAATAGTCATCAGAATAAAATTACATAATTATAATAATCAAACCACAAATTCATACAATTAAAAATCACAAGTGTATTTTGAAGCTACAGCATTTGGAAAAGAGAATTGCCCACATATCCTTCACCCAGAGTTGACTTTCATCTAGGCTTAGAGTCTGTTCCAGTCTATTCTTTGAATTTAAGCTTTGCTTATTGCAGTGGATCTAACAATACATCTCATGAGAGAAAAATTTTCTTTTCCTTTTGCAATACCAGAAAGTGAATGGGGAAAATTCCATAAAGATTTCCACTAAGAATATTTTTTTAATCTAACACATAATGAAGCAACAATAAGAAATGTCCATTCACGTGGAGGGTATGTATTTGTCGTTCCACAGTATTTAGCCCGTTCATTTTCTTTCTGAAAAAAAAAATGTGTTTAAAAACATGTACCTGATATCTCATAACTCCTGCTAAAAAGTCCGACTGTCAAGCTTTTATTTTTATATAGACTATCCATTTTCTTTACCCTATAATTCTATAGCATGAACATGATTATAAATGACCTTCAAGAATGATTTAGGCTTCAAAAAATACTTACTATTGAATATTCAAGCCATTAAAGCAAACAAAACTTAAAAAGATTTTTTTGTCTCCAAAATTAATTTCAAATTACTTCTAAATTTTGATTTAGAAAGTTGCTTTTGTGTAGGCAATTATACTTTTCTGAATTGCAACTCTTGGGATAAATAAAGTCAATTTAATACCAGTAAAAATATATTTGAAAAAACATTAAAACACTTTAAAATGTGGAATAAATTTGAGATAGTTCTGTCAATAATTTGGCATGCACAAAAGTAAATTCAATCTTACCTTTAGGGCATAAAGAATTAAGAAGCAAAACAGGAACAACATTGCAAGGATAGGAATACAAGGAATCATCCTCTGGTTATAAATCTATTCATTTCCATTCAGAGAGAAAAAGCATGCTTTTGATATTTTTATCAGATAGCTTAGACTTACACTTTGTTTTGTAAAATGTGTACACTACCAGTTCACCAGGTGTTCTATTGAAGGTTTGTTATTTTTTCAAGTATATATCAGTCATTTTTGAAGGTTGGAGCTCATTTTAATACTTCTGCTATTTCATTCTAAAATACTAACTTGCAAATGATGTATTCTTCTCAAAATCTATTTTCTCGTGGTATTCTATTTTTCTGTTATCTTGTTCTTTAGAAGATTAGTGATATTTGAAGGTCACATTTTCAGGCTATAGAGCAGATAGTGAGATCAATTTCCATTTGAACTGGTGAACTATAACCTGTAAAGCTGATAAAAAGAATAGCAACTTGGTAAACCCCCCCCCCCAAAAAGATAAAATGGTGGAAAAGAAAAGAAGAAAATGTCAGATTGACATTTATGTTTGAATTTTGAATAATTATCATTCACTCTCATAAGCATGTCATTTGACTTTTCCCATCAGTATATCTCAACACAAAGGTATGAATTTGTCTTTCCATAATATACATATGCATTGATTTTTTTTTCTGAAAGCAATGTGTTTGCAAATAGCTGCCTAATGTCTCAGAACTCCTGCTTAAAAGACCAATTACCATGTCTTTTTTTCTTACGTGGACTATGCCTTTTCTAATAGAGAAGATGCCAAATTTTAAAAGCACTTAAAGATATGAAAACTTTGTAATAATGGAAACAGACTGAATTATTTTACTTCTGTTTACTTTCAAGAGAATTTTTAAAATTATGTTTTTCAATTGTGGTGTTTAAAATAATCAGATCAAAAAAAAATAAAATAAAATAATCAGATCATGAATTAGAGTTATAGTATACTATTTTCAGTTATAGTAACAGTACTGACAATGTTTATAAACTGCTCATAGGTCAAGGTGTTTTTTCAAGATTCATATATATCTTAACGTTCTGATAATTTGACAATCATTTAAATAATTTAACTTTGTGAGACACAAATTGGTAGAATTGTAAGGAGAAATAACCCACTACTATTATTGGAGCACCCCCCCAATCTATTAATAATTGATAGAACCAGGAGAGTGAAAATCAAGAAGAGCAACTATGACTGGAATAGTACTATCAATGTACTTGATTTACTAGACATGTATAAAATATCTCATCTAATAACACAATACTTGGTCTTCTCAAGCTCTCATTGAACATTCACCAATAAAGCCCACATTCTTGGCCACAGAAAAACACATTTATTTGTGAGTATGTGTGTGTGTAAAGAATAGAAATCAAGGTGAATTCTGACATATAATAAAGGAAAGCTGGAATAAAACCAGATATTTGGAAATTAAGAAATTTATTTTAAAATAACAGATAGGTTAATATGAAGTTTCAAAAAATATTTTAGGTTTCTAGAATTAAATGACAAAAAAAATATAACTTACCAGAACAATCATGATACAGAGAAATTGGTGCTTAGAGGGAAATCTGCAGCATCGTGTGCTTATAGGGAGAGATTTATAGAAAGTTAGAGAATGAAGATAAAATTAAGACTAAAACAAAAAAAGTGAAATAATAAATATTATAGTACAGAACATGAAGCCAAAACACATGAAAATGGTAGATAAAAATAAATAAAAGTTATTTGAAATTATTATATTGATCAACCTCTAGCAGGATGACTCAGAACAAAAAGAACAGACAAAAATTATTAAAAGGAGAAAAATGCCATTCGGAGTAATCCCATCAACAATGAAATAATAACCACTGTGTACAAATACTGTGTACAAATTTCATAAATCATATGAAAATGGACTAATTCCTTGAAGATACAAGTTAGCAAAACTCACACAAAGAGAAAAAGATAACTGGAATAGTTACAGTAAGCAAAATAGTATGGTATTAGTAAATTAATAGACAGATTTATGGAAAAAATTCATTGCTCAGAAATAGATACCCTTAAATACAGTCAACTGATTTTTTTTTTTAGAGAGAGGAACAAAGAGAGAGAGAGAGAGAAATAGAGAATCAATTTTATTTAGTTTTTCATATGGCTTTCGTTGCTCTGAGACACTGTTTTGTATGTGGTGTTGGGGTTTGAACTTGCGTTCTTGCACATACCAGGCAAGCACGATACCCACTAAAGCCACCTCTTCAGCCCGTCAACTGATTTTTTTAAAGGCATAAAGGCAATTCACTGAAGAAAAAAAAGTACCTTTTTAACAAATGATATTAGAATAAATGGAAATTTATGTAGGAAAATTAATATAAACAAAAACCTATCACACAAAAGTTGATCTGAAATGGATTATACATCTAAATAAAAATGCAAAATGATAAAAGTTCTTAAAAAACAATGTAGAAAAATTTTATAACCTGAGAATGGGTGATGAATTTTGAGATAAACATAATCCATGAGACAAAAACAAATATTTTGGATTTCATTAAAATTAAAAACTTTTGCACTATAAAAGCTACCATTAAGAAAATGAAAAGTCAAGTCATAGACTAGGAGAAAATATTTGCAAAACACATATCCAAAAAGAGTTACATTCAAAATAAGCAAAGATTTCTTAAAGCAAAAAAGAAAAGAAACAAGAAACAAGTCATGGGGTAAAGAGGATCTGAACAGACACTTCATGCAGAAAAAAAATATACAGATGGCACATTAAAATATGACAAAATGCTCATTTGTTACTATGGAAATAAAAGTTAAAACATAAACAGTACCCAATATACCTATTAAAATGCCTAAATTAGAAACTCAGTACTACAATTTGCTAGGGAGGTTGAGGAACATGTCTTAATTCAGTGCTGATGGAAATTTAAAATGGTATGGACACCTTAGAAAAATGTTGGAAGGTTCTTAAAAAACTAAGCATAATCTCATGATCCAGAAATCATGCTCCTAGATATTTACCAGCTAGTAGGAAAATTTATGCCAATAAAACTTTCTGTAAAGTATAGTTTGTAGCTGTTTATTTGTAATTGCAAGAACACAAGGAAAAATAAATTCATCCTTTAATAAGTAAAAAAAAAACCTTTGATACATTCATACAATGAAATGCTATTCAATGATAAAAAGCAATGACTTATCAAGCCATGTGACAATATGAACAAATCTTGAATGCATATTGCTAAGTGAAAGAAACCAATCAGAATAGGATCTATGTCGTATAGTTCAACTTGCATGACGTGTTGGGAAAAGTCAAACTCTAGAAATGGCCAGCAAATCAGGAGTTATTAATGGTTCAGTGGTGTTTTGAAAATTTAAAACATACGAGACAGTTCTTTAGAGCTAGGAAAATATTAGTTATCATAGTAATATAGTGAATACACAACATAAGGCATTTGTCCGAACTCAAAGATCTTTATATCATAATGTGAAACAACGTATGGAAATTTTTAAAAAATAAAAAAATATTTCAGGGAATTCCAGGATGGAATGCAGATGCTGTCAAAATACTGTAATTTTACTACAAATACATGAAATAACCTACATTATCTTTGAAGTGTGTGTAGGGGGAAAAAAGTAATATCCTAAATAAGTTTGAACATGAAAGGGAACTTTAATGCTTATGACAGAAGAAACTTCAGAAACACTATGAAACAACTTTTCCTTAACATTGTTTCCATGGGAGAACCAATTAATGGCTTCTAAAGTCATAATGATGCAGGCTGGAATTGAATAATTAAGTAAACAAATGAGGATTGTGTTATGGCTTAGATATGAAGTATCCCCCAAAAGTTCATGTAATGAGACAATGCAAGAATATTTAGAAGTAAAATAATTAGATGATGAAAACTGTAACCTAATCACTTGAATGGATTAACTGAATGCTAACTACAGGCAAGTAGGGTACAGCTGGAGGAAGTCAGTCACTTTGGGATCACATCCTGAGCTGCTTTCCTTTGCCATGCATTCTGCCATGATATTCTGCCTCACCTTGTGCTCAGTGTCCAAGGTGAATGGTGAACTGAACCTCTGAAACCATGAACCAAAATGAACTTTTTCTCCTCTAAATTGTTCTTATTAAGTCTTTTGATCACAGTGACAAAAAGCTGACTAAAACAGGATGGTATGAGCTGGGTTTTCTCACTGATGTCAAGAAGTCTTACATAAGCAAGGAGAAAAGCTAGAATGATTCATTTGTTAATGGAGTAGAGTTGGATGCATCATCATGTTTAATGCAAGATAAAAATAGTGATGTATTGGGGTGGAATGGTGGCTCAGTCATTACGGCACTTGCCTGACATGCACAAGGATGTGGGTTCAAACCCCAGCACCACATACACAACTAAGTATCGGAGCAACAAAAGCCACATGAGAAACTAAATGAAATTGATTCTGTCTTCTCTGCCATTATCCCTCTCTCTCTTTCTAAATAAATAAATAATGATTATAAAATGATTACACATATGTGTACATACATGTGCTATTAGTATACATGCATGCTGTAGACTGAATGTTTTGGCCCTCCTAAAATTCATGTTGAAATCTAAACCTCAATGTGATGCCATCTGGAAGTGGATTTTAGGGAGGCGATTATGTCATGAAGGTGAAATTCTCACGAGTGGAATGAATTCCCTTATAAGAAGAAGTCAGAAAGTTAGCTCTCTTCCTTTACACTTTTCTGAGGAAATAGGCATCTCTGATTTTAAATCTATGTGAAATTCTACAGCATAACTGCTTGGCATTTTATCTGCTATAGCTTGGATGTTCAATATCCTCCAAAGGCCTATTTGTTAAAGCCTTGGTTTTTAGAGTGGTTCTATTTGGAGGTGGTGGAACCTTTAAGAGGCGGAGCCAAGTGAGAGTACTTTAGGTAATTAGGGTCCAGTCTTGGAAGAAGATGGTGAGACACTGGCCCCCTCCTTTCTTTTTTGCTCCCCTACAATAAGGTCAGCACTTTTGCTCTACCAGTCTCTCCTACCATAATGGTCTGCCTTACCACAGTTAGAAACTGAGCATGACTGGAACCTCCTTAAGTTGTTCCCTTTGTAAGTTTATTACCTTACGTATTTATTATGGTGACATAAAGCTGACTAACACAAGCCTCTTTTGTAGTTGCCTGGAATTTGGTATACTTGGCTGAGTAAAAATATTTTCATTTTCTAAATAAAAATGAAATGTAGGGTATATTCTATTAGTCTAAAGTATTGACTTTTTCGCACCCCCTTTTTTTAAAGAGAGGGACAGTGTGTGTGTGGTGGGGAGAGAATCAATTTTATTTAGTTTTTCATGTGGGTTTCTTTGCTCCAAAGCTTCATTATGTATTTGGTGCTGGGGTTGGAACCTTTGTCCTCGCGCAAGCCAGGCAAGCACCATAACTGCTGAGCCATCACTCTGGCCTTTGATTTGCCCTTTATCATTTGTTCCTTCTGCTTTCAGTCCTTTTATTTTTTCATTCAGATGGAAATTAAAAAGGGAAAAGATATGAATGTATACCTTACATCAAGAACATGGTCAACCACCTCCATTGCTCTGGGCCTGAGGTAAGGCACAACACCATGGTGGAAGAGTGTGATAGAGGAAATCATCTCAGCTCATGGCAGCTGGGAAGCAGAGAGGGCAAGCGAGAGGTGAGGAATGGATATGGTCCCTAAGACCACATCCCCGGTGATCTACTTCCATCAGCCATGCCCCACCTGCCCATAGTTACCACCCAATTGTTCATCTAAAGCATTAATCCATCAAGTTGACTAATGCACAGATGAGGTTACAGCCCTCAAAATCCAATCTTTTACCTCTGAGCATTGCTGCATTACCTAACACATGAAACATAGCAAGCACATTAATCACAGATTTATTCAGCTAAAATAAATTTATTTAATTAATATAAATGTTTAATTCAATAATTTTTCATATATTCAATTAATTCAATAATTTAATTTTTTTCATTTTCATTTTATTTTAAACAAACAAATTAGATCTAAATATGGGCCTTTAATATACAAGCAATAAACTTATTAGCATGTGTGTTGGTGATCACTAATGTAGAAAGACAAATAATTAACTATTTGGAAAATGAAATTGTTTTAGAAAACTAAAGGTTATTTTTTAACTTACTGAAAATCAGTTGATTATTTTTGGAAGAAATTTTTCTAAATGTAGTATTCACTGACTTTCCATCTTAAACAGATATATGTACATTTGCCATTCTTTTATCTATTGCTGATAATCTTTAGCAAAATTTAGCTGATTTACTCAATAGCAACAATAATATTTCTAGTGCGTTTGAAATAAGTGGGGAGATTTCTTATGAATATATAACAGATGGTGATTTCTTCTCTTACTTTTCCTGTCTACACTTAGAGCTATTACTCTTATTTTCACCTCTCTTAGGTTATTTTTTATAATTTCTTACAGTCTATATGAGAGTATATGAACTTAAGAACAATCAAATTTTAAAATCCTAAATTAAGGTCTTTATTTTACTAAGATAATGAAGCCTATTACTTTGTATCAAAGATTCATATACTCTAATATAGTTTGTTTGTTTGTTTATTTTCACCAGGATTGAGCCCAGCAGCACTTAACCACTGAACTACGTCCCCGCCCCTTATTTTTTGTGACAGGGTCTTGATGAATTGCTTAGGTCCTCCCTAAATTGCTGAGACTGACTTTGAACTTGAAATCCTCTTACCTCAGCCTCTTGAGCAACTGGGATTACAGACCTGTGGCATTGTACCTGGCTCTAATGAAGTTTAAACTTAATAATAGACTCATAACAGATATTTTCTTCAGGGGTTTTTCTTTCCCATATTTTCTGGGCTTTCAGACAGGTTTGAAGATTTAAATAGTTTTCAGTATGGTTTCTTCAGTGATTTTTCTGGTCTTGCTATTGTAGTTCTAAATATATACTCACTGAATTAAAGTTGAACTATTATCAGCAGAATTTCTTCTCATGACAAAGTAAAATATTTTGAACTAAATAATTTATAAAGTACTTACAAGATGTTAGTTTAAAGCAGAGACTATGAGGTTCAACTCCTGTCTCAGCAATTTTTCTTACAGATTGTGAGGACTGGTACAAGGTATTTCACCTTTCTAAATTTTGGTAACCTCATCTGTAACCTAACAAAGAAAATGATAATTTATTACACACAGGGTTTTAGTTAAAGGTTAAATCAAAGTCCACGGCATGCTGCATTCCATGTGTTAATACCACCATGATCCATTGGCTGTTCCTTCATTATTTTTTTGTGTCAAGAATCAAACTAAGAAAAAGAAAGAATCAAACTATACGGTGGTAATGAACAAAACAAACACAGCCAATGTCCTCTGCATATGCTAGCATAAAAGATAATTAGCACTGGGACAGCGAATGGCAGTAAATGCATGCAGTTGCCACACAGACTGGTCCAGACTGGTTCCCTTGCTTTCTGTTATTTTGGGTAAGTTATTTAACCTCTAGAAGCCTCGGTTTCCTCAATTATAGAATCATTATTCTAATAACGCCTTCTTCATTTGGTTGTCACAACAATTGTATGCAAAAATGGCAATAGAATGAATAATGTAGTCTATTTCTCAGAAAGTACATGATACATTAATATTTGTTCCTAAAACTAAATGTAGAGTTTTAATCAGTTAGTGTTGTGCGTGTTAGCCATGGTTTCTCATATAAGAATGGTAGATTCATATAAATATTCAATTTTTTACAAACATCGTTATGAACAATGTCATGGATTTAAATGTTTAT
>PVKS010006878.1:0-66648 GCA_004027875.1 Aplodontia rufa | reverse complement strand
TGACTGCCTTTGTCAATGTCTGTAAAATATTCACTAAGTGCATCAAAAGAATGTCCACTGTCTTACATGACAGGTGCAGAGTTCAATGCTATCTATGAAAACAATCCTAGTAATTTCAATATTTAATGATCCAACTTTTGGGGGCTGGAGCAATGGCTCAGCAGTTATGGTGCCTGCCTGGCATGCCCAAGGATGTGAGTTCAAACCCAAGCACCACATACACAAGTAAGAGTTGGACTTACTTACTTTAAGTAAGTGTTGGACTTACTTACTTTACAACGAAAGCCACATGAAAAACTAAATAAAACTGATTCATTCTCTCTCTCTCTCTCTCTCACTGTCCCTCTCTCTTTCAAAAGAGATTGCTTAATCAATCATATTTCCAGTCTAGGTTTTTATGTGCATACAATCATTCTACATTTTTGAAGAACTATATATTTTGTTATTATTTAATATATCTATTAATGTTTTTTGTGTTTAATTTTATTTTGCCTTATTTTCATCCTGAAGCTAAAGGTTTATTATGGCTGTTATTTGTCTGCTATGTTATTTCTCATCCTTCCATTTAAAATTGTTCATGCCTCTTTATGTGTGTTTTGGATACCACACAAACCTGGACAAAACTACTCTTTCCGTTTAGTGCCCCCAAAAAAATATTACTTGGGCTTCATTAAAGCTCTTCTTCCTTTGGCTTTACACTGACTGGTAGCTTATACGGTCTCTGACAATTAATTTTTTCAGAGAAAACAGCCCTCAAAGAGCTGCTCTACCATATTATTACCCCAGCAATACATATTTAGGGAACTGAGCAGCCTGCCCTCAATAAACAATACTTTGCAAATCAATCTAATTAGAATGAAATAAAAACTATCCAATTATCACATTTGCTAGTATAAACAAAATATAAATATTTGATAGCTTTATGGTTATTAACAAAATAGTTTGAAGCAGATTTAAAAATGGATGATATGTACTGCAGAGACGACTGGCTACCCATTCATAATTTGCACCTCCCATTCCAGAATGTAAAATTGTAACTAAGATGTAACTTCTAAGACATACAAAATATAAGATGTAACTTCTAACACATACAAAATACCCATGCAAATAATTTCTCTCAGTGAAATATGAAAAGATCATGTATTATTTCCAGCCCTAGATATTAAGAAATAGGTAGGACTTCTCTTCTTGAACAGGCTGAAAGCAGCAGAATACAAAGGCTGGTATAGATGATACCAACATATCCAGACAAAAGTCATCTGGATTCCTGAAAGGACACTATCCTTGTACGGGTACACTTTTTAAAACTAGGTTTGTTGTGTTAAGCCACTGAAATTCACAAATTAATTTGTTCATCAGTTAACAATGCCGTAATGTACACAACTTGTCATTGTTATTTTAAAAAGAAAAGAGTACTACCAAAAACCTTTAATGCACAATATTAGTAAAGGCACTGAAATAAATGTTGAAGCAAAAAATAGAAGATATGAAATAAGTTCTATATTTTTTTTAAATCATTGCCAACATGGTCTTCTTTGCTTTTATTGTTCCAGGAAAGAATAACCTTAAACCTTTATATTTAAAAGTCAAACAGAAAGGAAAAATGTTTGACATACTGTCATTTTTTACTCAGGTTTTCAAACATGTTATACATAGGCTGCAATATTTTTAAATTATCTGACATTTTCTCCAAATATTATTAAACTCATTAAATTCTCTCCAAGAGATTTTTCAGATGAGCTAGGGATATGTCTCGGTGGTAGAATGCTTGCCTAACATGCATGAGGCCTGACTTTCAATCCCTAGCACTGTATTTTAAAAAGGAAGGAAGGGCAGGTGGGTGGGAGTAAGATTTTTCAGAAAACCAAGCACTAAAAGCCCAAGATGATAGGGACTTAAGCACATATACATAATGTCCTCTATTTCATATTCAGTATTTTCTGTACAAAACAAAAAAAAATCAAAGTATATGACTGCTAATTTAATGCTGTCTCTTCATAAGTATCAAATATCAGTTTCTACTTTCTCATTTGCAAAATGTGGACTAGATTAGAGGCTTGAGTTCCAGCAGGTATGTGAATATCCTAAAGTTATATGTTAATTTTGAATGTTCATATGTGAGAACACAATTTTTTGAACAGATTTATAAGAATTCACGACCTTAAAAAGACTGTCTGCTGGACCAGAAAATCTGAGAGATCTTCTTATTCCAAATTTCAATGAATCTACAAATCTAATCCTGAGGAAAGTTCAGCAAACATGAAAATGCCTGCTACAAACCAGACATTATATTTAGTCAGGGGCCAACAAAACATGACCTGGGCCATCTAGTTTTATAGATAATGTTTTATTGGAAAACAGCCCCGGTCATTAGTTTATTAATTGTCAATCACTGGTTTCAGACTACATCGGAAGTATGGAATAGCTATTGTGGAAGAAAACAGACGGATTGCAAAGTCTAAAACACTGACTGGCCCTTTATAGAATGTGTTAGCTAACTCTTGCACTAGATAATGATGATCAAAAATGCCTAAAGTTCTAACTTCTGACCCAATAGGCACATAGCTTTCAGTTTGATTATATTTTAAATATTTTTAATATCTTATAGTGCCTACATTTATTCACATATATATGTCTTCTGAGCCAAATAAGAAGAAAGATAATGTGACAAAAAAAAAAAACAAGAAAAAAGAAGATATGCAATTGAATACAAATTGATCTCTGAGCTTCCCAGCAATGGGGAAAAAAGAATAAGTAATAAGAAAAAAAATACTTGTTAATCGAAAGACTATGAAACATTGAAGGACAATAACCTTTACAGTCATTTTTGAAAAAAAAAATTGGAAAAGCAGTCCACACCTTGCTGGTTCTTACAATGGCCTTCAATAAAAGCTAAAGGCTATATAATTCAACAAATACAAAACTGAATAATTCATCTATCTTAGACATAGTTTCTTTACAGTGAGATAAAATGCAAAGAATAGGGACAGGGGTGTTGCTCAGTTTTAGAGCACTTTGCCTAGCATACATGAGGCCCTGGTTCAATCTCCAAAACCACAAAAATAAAGAGCAGAGAATACAAACGAAAGTATGAATAAACAACTAAATGGAATTACCATTCAATTCTCTAAATAGAAATTGCCAGTGTATGTTACTAGATATTCTAAGCACAAAATTCAACACTGTTATTAACGTAATTGAAGATCTTGACCTATATGCATCATTAACTTAAAGAAAATGTATATATACTTCAAGTCAGCTAGATTCCAATTTTTTGACCTTTTCCCAATAAGAAATATTACACCAAATGTCAACACAAGCACATGCACATGTAAAAGTTTCTTGAAATGGTACTTCTACATTTTCTATGCTATGCCACATATTTTTTAAATACTGCCATGATCCACTAAATTACTTTCACAAGTGCACTAACTGGTCAAGATTAACAGTATGAAAAAGACAGTTCTAGATAACAAAGATAGAGATTGCATACACATGATAGATACTGACTTGTATTCTTTCCCTATTAGAAAGCCACCCAACCGGACTGGAGCAGTAGCTCAGAGGTAGAGGGCTGGCTTGTCATGCATAGGACCCAGATTCAAATGCCAGCACCATATATACAACTAAGTGTAGAAATAACAAAAACCAGATAAATAAAATTGAGTCTCTCACACTCTCTCCTTAAAAAAGAAAGAAAGAAAGCGACCTAACCTTCAAAGGAGCTAAACAAGAGCCCATCTATTGACAATATCAAAACTATTCTCAAAAATCATCTCTGGCCCCACATTCCAACATTGTAACCAGAGCTCCCAGAGGAAATAACCCTGTCCCAGAAAAAATCTGAAAACAGCAATTTATCTCTACCATGAAAAAAACCTTCATATGATTCCCACGTAGGGATATGGTTGAAAGAAACAAGCTCTCAAATAACCATATGTTTTTATTTGATATGTGTTTAAATAAAATAATTTACCACTTATCCAACCAGATTCTCAAATTATCCTTTTTCCCCTCTTTGGCAAAATTAAGTTTTAGGTGCTCTGACTCCCAGTAACTTACCAATAAATTTACTTCTTAAAGAAATTCTCTAACTATGATTTATCTCAGTGTAAAAAGGCTGTAAGTATTCCTATTCCATAAGGTACAAAAAGAGATGCCAATCCAAAAGCTACCTCGAGTACTTCAGGTAAAACACTTATGTCACTAAAAATAGGATGTTTTATATTTGTTTTATTCCATTAGAAACAGGCCAGTGGTCACAATTTTATCCGTCTGATTTCTAATATGGGTTGTAAAGAGTTGTTACAAATCTAAGATCTGTTTTGAATACATGCAGCGTGGCCCATAACTTTCTGACTGTGAAATCAACACTGACAAAAGCTTTAAATTTTTCTTTTTCTTTTCTTTTTTTTTTTTTTTTTTAAAGAGAGAGGAACAGTGAGAGGGACAGAGAAAGAGAGAAACAACTTTATTTAGTTTTTCACATGGCCTTCCTTGCTCCAACACTTAGTTGTGTACGTGGTGCTGGGGTTTGAACCCGGGTCCTCGCACTTCCCAGGCAAGCGCCGAAACCGCTGAGCCACCGCTCCAGCCCCTAAATTTTTCTTAAGCAAGTTCTTTCTTAAGCAAGCTTTTAGGAGAAACAAAATATGGAACAAGAATCAACAAACCTAAAAATGAAAGAAAAAGATGAGTGGAGACACGGAGCACAAGCAAAACAGACACCCATGTTTCTATCCATGAGCTATTGTGGAAAATTTTGTGAAGATATGAAATCAAATTTGGAGAACTACTCAACGTTGCTCAGCCTGTCTTCATTATCTGATGTTCGTTTGTCGAGAGCTGAGGTTCAATTTTCTACTGAGTTTACTGTGGTATTAGTGTCTTCCAGTGAGCTTTTTTGATTTGGTTGACAGTATTCTTCAATTCTAAGAGCTCTGCTACATCTCTTTTCAGAATGTCCAGCTCTTTATATATGTGGTCTCTCATCTCCTGAAAATTGCTTAATTCTTTGACTGAATTAATAATCATATTGTTGATACATTTTTCTAGGTTTTCATCTAGGACCCCAACCATGGACACCTTGGATGGGGGTCTGCGGGGTTGAGGTGGAGGATTGTTTCCCTTTTTCCTCATTTTCAGTTAGAGGGAGTACAGCTTAAAGTCCTATACACAATAATTCTCTTAGGGGCTTCATTGATGGTATCAAAGCTTTTTATCTCTGCTTAGTTGGGCCGGGGAACAATTTGGGTACCACAGTTCAATGGTGGCACCCCAAACTGTGTGGGGTGAAGTATTGTGGGCCTTTAGGTTAGAGAAAACGATATCATGGCTTTTGCAGCCAAATGGATGGACATGGAAAAAATTATGCTAGGTGAAATATCCCAAACTCAGAGACTCAAGGGCCGAATGTTTTCTCTCACATGTGGAAGCTAGAGTACAATCTGAAACAGTCTGAAAGGTAGTTAAGCTAATAATAACTTCAACATGGGTGAATTTTTACACAAGCAGGGGGAATAGGAGGGAGGCAAGGAGGGGGAGTGGGAATAACAGGGATATCAAAGCAGCTGGAGGAAGGGAGTAGAGGGGTTATCAACCCAGTAGGGAACCTTCAACTTCCATGAGAAGCCCAACTAACATGGGGGTAAAGTAGGGGAAACATAGAATCAGGGGGTGACCCCAAAGGGGGGAAAATCATGAACAGGCATCAGCCTTGGCTTGCAGTCATTACGCATGTGATCATGATTATGTGGCAATGATTCCCTCCTATGTGTATGACATGTTGAACAAATTAAAAAAAAAAAAAACAAATTTGGAGAAATAAAGAGATAGCACATTAAATAACTAAGACTGAATCTAGTGGTTTAGTTTTTAATTTAATTCACCAGTGAATTTCCCCAAGGAGTAAATGAAACATTAGATATTAGTAAATGGAAACATTTAGATATTTTATTTCTACAAATAAAGTTTCTTCATCTGGCACCTTCTTTAGGTTTTAGCATCTAATCTACCCAAAGTAAGATGTATCTCCAGATTTGTTGTGTACAGTTCTAAAGCAAACAAAGTAACAGCATTAACATCACTACTAACAATGCTCATCAACTGTACCTTTGGATGTATATTTGAGGGACTCTAAGCTGTGAAATGATGTACCTAACTGTAGACTTTGACAATAAAGGGTTCCAGAAGACTGCTAAAAATTAACTAGGTTAGCCAGGCATGGTAGTGAGCCTGTAATCTCTTCTGGGGAGGCTGACAAGTTCAAAACCAGCTTTAGCAACTTATCTAGGCCCTTAGCAACTTAGCAGGCTTAACTCTCAAAAAAAAAATTTAAAAAAGGGTTGAGGGAGTGGCTCAGTGGTTAGCATTGCTGCGATCAATCCTTGGAACAAAAAAAAAAAACTAGGTTAAAAGCCCACAAACTGGGCTGGAGCAGTGGCTCAGTGGTTTCAGCACCTACCCAGCATGTGCAAGAATGTGGTTCATTCCCCAGCACAATGTACACAATGAAGCGTCAAAGCAACAAATGCCATATGAAAGACTAAACAAAATTGATTCTCTTTCTCTCTCTTCCTCTCTTTTTTTCTTAAAAAAAAAAAAAAAAAAAGGAGGGAGGCAACAATGCACTTTGGCCACAGAGCTGACATCTAATAATCTTTTAATAATCTTTTTCTTTCTTTCATTAAATATTTAGCATGGAACTGTTTCCTGCAAGCCACTACAGTCCCAAATAAATAAAAAATACCAGCAAATAAAAGCAATAATACATAAGGTCTCTTCCATTTACAAAATCCTGTAATTTTGTTAGCAAGTTTTAAAGTTTCCAGAAACTCAAAATAATCCCATGTCTTTTCTTTGTTATCAAAACAGGAGGAAACAAAGACCATGAATCCTAAGAGAGAGTCTAAGAAAGAAATTCAAATAACAATGTGCTGCAAAAAAAAAAAAAAAAAAAGATCAAAATCTGAATAAAAGCCATCTGTGAGGATTCTAAACCCAAAATGTTTTAAAGTCATGTACCATACATGGCATAAAAGTTTTATGACCATAAAAACTAAAAATGTATATACTACAAAAGATAAAACCAATAACCAGTAATTATAGAAAGTTTACCTTTACCAACCCTAGAAGCAAGTTACCTGGTGGCAAATCAGGATCCGTAGGAGTAGCCTGCTGAATTCTTCGGGGTTTTATTGATGACTTTGCATTCTCAGTAGCACTACGACTAGTAGAATTAGAACCACAGCTTTCATGGTCATCCTATTTTTATTATAAAGAAAGGAAAAAGAAACACATAATTCACATTTAAGACTAATAAAATATTCTGTTCAATTATATGCAGTACATGGAAACTATAGGACATTAGATAAATTATTCTTATTTTTAGTTCTAAAAAAGTATGAAATCAATTTTCATGATCTGCTTTCCAAAATAGTATTTTTAAAAATATGTAGTAGTTCAAAACTATCTTTAGCTGATAAAGAACGAACTACTTGCCAGGTGTTGTACCACACACACCTATAATCCCAGCTACCAGCAAGGCTCAGGCAAGAGGATCTCAAGTTCCAGGCCAGGCTCAACTACTTATCAAGACTCTGTCTCAAAAAAATTAAAACTGAGGACTGGAGCAGTGGCTCAGCAGTTACTGCGCTTGCCTGGCATGTACAAGTACACAGGTTCGAACCCCAGTACCACACACATACACAACGAAAAGTGTTGGAGCAATGAAAGCCACATGAAAAACTAAATAAAAATTGATTCTGTATTTCTTTCTTTCTCTCTCTCTCTCTCTCTCTCTCTGTCCCTCTCCTTATTAAAAAAAATTGAAATTGAAATTAAAAGGGTTGGGGATGTAGCTCAATGGTAAAGCACCCCTGGGTTCAACCCCCAACACCAAAAAAAAAAAAATTACTTGAAAATGTCTGAAGAATTCTTATTTATAACTTTAGCAAAGGTAAAGGCCATTTAATGTAAATCTTCAAATAATTCCCATCTCTATCTAAGCAGAAAATAAATGAAAACGGTCTTATATCCCCCATTTATTCTTTATAAATTAAATTCCTCACCATTTAGAATCTAAGCTATCTTCTTAACTATATCTTAATGATTAATCTTAACAATTCTTAGAATGCTGTACTTTCTGTTTAACAATGTTTATTGAATTGTTACTCATGTTAGATGTGAGATGTAAATGAGTTTCAAGATGTATAACACTGAAGCTTAAAGTACATATATCATTTCAAATTATCCCCATATTTATAAAATGCAATATTCTCTTCTGGTTCTGATTAAATGATTATATAACATTTTTGCCCCAATTGCTGAATTTATTTACCAAGATAATTTAGGGGAAAGAGAGCCAACATGGCAACACAGATGTACACTTAAAGACGATGAGAGGAGAACAGGCAACAAAGAAGAAACTATATTCTGAGGAATGTAAGAGAGGAAGAACTCTGGGAATCAATAAAGAAATGACAGGAAAACTAAACAGCAGGAAGAATCAAGAATCAGAAGATAGGGTCAGGAGTGGAGGCTCAGCGGTTTCGGCGCTTGCCTGGCAAGCATGAGGACCTGGGTTCAAACCCCAGCACCATGTACACAACTAAGTGCTGAAGCAAAGAAGGCCATGTGAAAAAATAAATAAAGTTGTTTCTCTCTTTCTCTGTCTCTTTCACTGTCCCTCTCTCTTTAAAAAAAATAATTGATTCTCTGTCTCTCCCCTCCTCTCTCTCTTTCACTGTCCTCTCTCTCTTAAAAAAAAAAAAAAAGAATCAGAAGACAATCTAGAGAAAAGTACAAAGCAATTCACAACTTCAACCTGCATCCCTGGCTGGGGGTGAGAAAACCACCACTGCAACCATAAGGTAAGCTGGAAACTGCAAATAACCAGAATAATTAACATCACTCCGGGACTCCCAATTACAGGAGAAATCCACAGGTTCTGAGAAATTTTCAAACCAGCACATGGATTTGGTCTGAGTGATTCCTCCTACACAACAAGCCAGCTTCAAAGAAGAAATTCATTAGATCACCCAGCAAACTTGGGTGCTATAACCATCTTAAGATATCATTAGGGTATACACTGCTCTGGGAATCAGAAAAACAGGAGGATACTGGAGCGGTGGCTCAGTGGTTATGGTTATGGCACTTGCCTGGCAAGCGCAAGGACACAGGTTCAAACCCCAGGATCATGTACAAAGCAAAGTGTCCAACAATGAAAGCCACATGAAAAACTAAATAAAAACTGATTTCTCTCTCTCTCTCCCTCCCTCCCTCTCTCTCTCTCTCTTCCTCTCCCTCTGTCTTTAAAAAAAGGAAAGAAAGAAAGAGAAAAAAAGAAAAGAAAAAGAAAACCAGGAACAATCACAATTCAGGGTCCATGTGGATACTAGGGGCTTCATTGACTGAGTGAAAAATGACTACACTAGTCAGTCGTGGCTTGGTAGATGGGAAGCATGGTTTATGACTGGGAGAGGAGTGGAAAGTACAGAAATCAGTATAAAGGTGTCAGGACTGAGGTTAGCAAATGGCTCAGTTCCCACAATCCCTGCTCCAAGCAGACCTCAGGGGTTTGATTGCTCCCCTCTACCCTCCAGAGATATGCTAGAGCTCTGACATTTGTCACTCTCCTGGTACAAAGGCTAGGAACCTCCAGGATGAATACACCTGCACCTAGCAACTCACTTGAAGTAGAGATTCAGCTGCCAGAACAGCAGTCATACCCCAGGCATGCAGACTGACTCTGGAACAAGTAAGTATATGCCCACCTGGCAGAGTCCATAATCCATAGAATTCTGTCATAGAGAAAGATTTATGAGGCTCTAACATTCGTTAAGACTCAGATGTAGATACTACAAGTATCCAAAGAGAATGGAGAATGCAGCCAAAAGTCCATTAATCTATCCAGTGAGAAATATGGATGGGGGAGAGGACACAGCATGCTATTCACCCAAACTTATCTGTTGTGAGCTGAGTGAAGGTTGTAGTTTCCATCCACTACCTTACATATACCCAACCATAGAAGATGCAGAGACAAGCAATAAGTACTTCAGATAACAGGAATTTTGAACTCCTCTTTTTCCCTCTGTTCTTATTTTTTTATTTTCCATTAGTTTCTCATTTTTATCTCTTTAATTATGTAACTACATTGTTCTTTCTCCTTTATTTTCATCCTTTTTTCTTTTTTTTACCTTTCCCGTGTTCCCCTTTTTTAACTTTTTTAAAGTTTCTTTTTAACCTTTCCTTCCCCATTTTGACTTTTCTCCTGATGTCATTCTTCTTCCTTTTTAAAAATCAAATTTTTATTTCTTTGTTTGAGGTTTTTGTTTCACCCAGGCCTCACATATACCAGAGGAGCACTCTACCATTATGCCACATTCCCACACAATTTTTTTTTTTTTTTGAGACAGGGTCTCACTAAGTTACCCAGAAACTTGAAATTCTACCTTCACTCTGCTGAGCAGCTGGGTTTACATATGAACACCACTACATCCAGCATACACTTTACTATTTTTAGTTTATTCTGTATTATTTTTATCCCTCTCTTTTCTGTTACTAGTGTAGTAACAATTGTTTTTATTTGGTTTTTACTTTATTTCTTTATCTAGTTTGGTTTTCCATTGTTGCTGTTACTGTTGGTTGGTTATTTTCTTCTTTCACAGCGCTGTGGATAAAACTTGACACTGTGAGCATGTTGGATGAGTGCTTTGCTACTAACCTACACCACCAACCCAGTAAAGAGAAACTGCACATTACTTCAGCCATGATCTACTTCCACTTGAATCTTGGTGGCTATTTCAACTTAAAAGCAGAGATTAAAAAAAGAAAAATGCCCTAACTTACAACCCAGTTTCAAGTAAGCATAGCTTGAGTTGGGGGGTGGGCCTGCTCCTGGACGTTCACCTCTGTAACAACAACAGCAGCAAAGGGAAATAACACAACCATTGTGGACACTGCACCTAAGAAGGATGTCAGTGTAGGATGTTCCCATACACTTTCAGGCTACACCTTGCTCACAAGACTGGAGGATTAAACACGGAAGGTATATACCTTATTTTCTGCTGTCTGCACCACACCTGTATTAACTAAGGTCCCCATTCATGGAAGACCTACAGAGAAAGAAGATCCTTGAGGCTCCAACGCTGTATACATTTTGTCAAACCCAGCAAGTGACAGCCAAAGAGACCACAGGAAAACTATACATTAAGTCCATTCAGAATTAAACCCAACCCTACACAACGATCTATTATTCCAAGACACATTATCCAGGGAAGGCTGCTTAACAAGATTTTTCCACATAAAAGTATAAGAGGCATCTATCCCAACAGAAGTACATTGTCGCAGTACATAAAAACAAAAAAGTTTTTTAAATAAAAAAGGCAACATGACTCTTCCTAAAGTTTATAACTTTCTAGAAACTGATTCCAAAGATACTGAACTAACTAGATGAAATGCTGGACAAAGAACACAAAATAATTATTTTCGCAATGAAAAATGAATTCCAAGATGATGCATAAACAGCTAATTATAAATTAAGGAAGACAATACAGGGCATGAATACGCAATTTAATAGAGATTTTAAAAAAAGAACCAGAGAGAAATCCTAGAAATGAAAGTCTCAATGAGTCTGATTAAAAAACAACTGTGGCGAGAAAATAACATATTAAAGAAAGGAAGCACTTTCCAGCAATTAGTGCCAGACTTACAAAGCAGGAAGACGCCTTCTCAGCAAAGAGAGTAATTAAGGAATCTTACCGAAAATTAATACTAAATACTAAAAAAAAAAAGAAAGAAAGAAAAGAAAATCCACAGAGCCACAGAAATTTGGTAATTTGAACATAAGAATAATCACCTTGGAGTCGTACAGGCCTGGCCAACAGCAGCAGCTGAGCAGAGGAGGTAGCATAGACAACAGAGACAAGAAGGAGGCAGACAAATTAAAAAATAAAGAAAAACTGACTTGGGGAAACGTGTGATTACAAAAGACCTCTGAAATTAATGGAAAAACAATTAGTACGGGAAGCAGCTTATCGAGCAATAATCCAAAATAACTCGCCCCAGGGGCAGAATGCATTCTGTGGGTGCATAAAGCTTTTGGCAAGCACAAGAGGTATTCCGCATGCAAAGAAGGCACTGTGAAGAGGTGCAGAAAGTGTTTTATGGGTGCAAAACACATCGGCGGGAGTGAAAAACGTTCCAAGTGCTGAAGGATGTCCATACAAAGCTTACGAAGCTGCCAACAGAGACAGTACCCTGGGAACACATAAAGGAAGTTGAAAAATTCACAGGAAGGTGCCTAAATCAGATTGAACATTCACCATTTTGTCCTGTAATATTCAGTCTCTGGATCCCAAAGGAGAAAGCTCTCAGTGTTGTTAATGACACAAAAGGGCTATTGGGAAGACACACTATAGTAGCCATACAAACATATCTGCACTCCAGGGCAGATGCCTAGTAATTCACATGAATAGTAGTGCAGGTGAAACCTGTGGACAGTTCATCCATATGCCATAAAAGCAGATTTTACTGGAAGCCCAAGAAATCCAGAAGCCTAGCAACTCTCAATCAACAAGGGACATGAATCTCAAATACCCACCAACAGAGTTCCAAAATCCAAACCCAAACAACTGGAAATTCCAATTTAGAAATCTGCATCACTTCCTCTACAGGAACAATTTGACAGTACTCCTCAGGATATCCGAACATATACTGGAAGATTAGAAGCTGAGAGCTGTTATACCCAGCTGGCAGCCAGGTAAGGAACACAAAGACCATAACCAAAAATAAAAAGTCTGTTATGGTTTGGATGTGAGGAGCCCCCAAAAGCTCATGTGACAATTCAGGAAAGCAGAGGTGAAGTGATTGGGTTATAAGAGCCTTAACCGAACCAGTGAGTTAATCCTGGTAACTGTTAGGGTATGACTGGAGGAGATAAGCCATTGGAGGTATATATTTTGTTTCTGACATGGAGTTTCTTTCTCTGCTTCCTGGACCCATGCCTTCTGCCATGATATTCAGCCTCACTCCAAGCCCCCAAAAATGGAGCTGGCCTTCCATAAACTAAGGCCTCTAAAAACATGAGTTCCCAAATAAAACTCTCCTCCCTAAAATTGTTTTTGTCAGGTCTTTTAGTCACAGCAACAAAAAAGCTGACTAAAACAGAAATTGGTACCAGGAGCAGGTTGTTGCTGTGACTAACCTGATCATGTGGTTCAGAATCTTTTGGAGGGGCTGCATCAGTGGCTCTCAGCAGTTAGAGCACTTGCCTGGCATGTGCAAGGACCCAGGTTCAAACCCTAACATCATATACACAATTGTTAGAGACCAGATGAAAAGACCAGATGAAAAAATGAAATTGAGTGCCAGCCTGCCTGCCTGCCTGCCTCCCTCCCTCTCTTTCTCTGTCTTTAAAAAAAAAAAAAAAAAGGAAGCAGCAGCTTTTGGAGCTTTCTGGAATTTGTGGAAGGAATTTTGAACAATTTAGCAACGCAAGATGGAAAAGCTTTACATTGTTTTAAGTGGAGCTTGACGGGCAATTCTGGTGGGAGCTCAGTAGACCAGAATGCCTATAGGACTCGGGCAATTCTGGTGGGAGCTCAGTAGACCAGAATGCCTATAGGACTGTGCTAAGTAAATGAAGGGCTCAAGAGTCTTCAGAGGAGGAGGACTCGCTCGGAAATTGGACTCATGGTCATTTGTGTTACAAGCTGGCTAAGAAATTGCCTGCATTATGCCTGTGTCCAGAGACTCTCTGTGAAAGTATTTTAAAAGCAATGGACTTCTTAATCTGGCACAAGGTATTTCCAGGCAACCTGGAATTCAGGCAGTGGCACAGGCATTGCTAGCAGCATTAAGCCAAGTTTCTGGTGATATTCAGGACCAGAAAGCAGAGTAGAAAGATCTGAAAAACTTGAACTTGAAAAATGGGAGTAAAACTGGGGCCAAGGTAGCTGCTGTTATTGAAGACATCACTGGCACTAAAGAAATTTTAAAAAATTAATATAACTGACAAACATATGGAGATTAAATAATAGTCTTTAAATGAGGAAAGGATCAAAAAAGAAATGAGAAAAGGAATCAAGAAATTTTTAGAAACAAGAAGAGACACTACATATCAAAATCTCTGGGATAGTACGAAAGCAGTTCTAAGAGAAAAATTTATAGTACTGAGTACCTACATTAAAAAAATTGAGGAATTCCAAACAAATAAATGTATGCTTCACCTCAAGGCCTTAGAAATTAGTCCATGAAATTGAAAGGGAGGGAACACTTCTCCCAAATACATTCTGTGAAACCAACATATCCCTGATACCAAAACAAGACAGAGATACATCAAGGAAAGAAAACTAAAGACCAATACCTGTGATGAACATAGATGTAAAAGTCCTTAATAAAATATTAGCAAACCACATTTAAAAACACATGATCAAATGGGTTTCATCACAGGGATGCAAGGTTGATTCAACACACACAAATCATTAAATGTAATTCACAACTTAAAATTAAGAATGAGAACCACATGACCAATAGATACAGAAAAAGACCTTTGATAAAACCCAGCACCCACTCATGTTAAAAACACAGGAGAAGCTAAGGATGGAAGGAACTTACCTCAACAACATAATGGCTATTTTATGATAATCCCAAAGTCAACATCATACTGAATGGAGAAAAAGGAAAAGCATTTCCTTTAAAATAAGGAAAAAGACAAAAGGTTGTTCATTCTCACCCACTCCTATTCAAAACAGTTCTCAAGCCAGAGAAATTAGGCAAAGGAAATTAAGGGACACAAATAGAAAAAGAAGTCAAACTATCTGTATGCTGATGACATGATCCTGTATCTAGAAAACTCCAACAGAAAAAAACTTCCAGAGCTTATGTGTGCGTTGAACAAAGTAGCAGGAGTCAAGTACACCCATACCTCAATGGTTTTCCTATACTCCAACAGTGATTCAGCACAGCAAGAAATTAGGAAAACCATCACATTTACAAAAACCTCAAAAAGTAAAATAGAATACTTGGGAAACAAGCTAAACAAGGAAGTAAAAGTACTCTCTAAAGAAAATTAAAAAACAGTGAAGAGAGAAACCAAAGAAGATCTGAGAAGATGGAAAGAAATCCCATGTTCTTGGAATAAGTAGAATATCGCCCAAATGATCACACTCCCAAAAACAATATACAGTTTCAATGCAATCCCCATCGAAATACTAATGACACTCTTTACCGAATTATAAAAAAAAAAAATTCTTAAACTCAAGTGGAAAAAAAAGACCAAAATAGTCAAAAAGAAAAAAGCAATGTAGAAGGTATCACAGTACCTGATCTAAAATTATATAACAGAACAATACTATCAAAAAGAACAAAGTAGGAGCTGGCATGGTAACTCAGTAGTTAAAGCGCTTGCCTGGCACGCACAAGGACCCGAGTTTGAACCCCAGCACCACAAACATAACTAAATGTTGGAGAATAAAGGCCAGAAGGGGGAAAAAAAATTCTCTCTCCTCCTGTCTTTCTCCACCAACCCACCCTCCCCACGCCTTTTAAAAAAAAAAAATTTAAAAAAGAGCATGGTATTGGCATCAAAATTGACCTGAAGACCAATGGGAACAGAATAGAGGATACAAAAACAAACCACATATTTAGTCATCTGATACTTAACAAACATAACAAAAATATATTTTGGAGAAAAGACAGCCTTATTAACAAATAGTGCTGGGAAAAATGGATACCTCTATGTAGAAAAGAAATTGGACCCTTCTATGTCACCTGCCACAAAACTCAAATGAAAATGGATTAAAGACTTAGGAATTAGACAAGAAACCTTGCAACTGCTAGAAAAAAATGTAGGGTCAATACTCTATCATATTGGTGCTGGCACCAACTTCTGTAACAAGACCTCCAAAGCACAAAAATAAAACCAAGAATCAACAAATGGGATACAATGAAATAAAAACCTTCTGGCCAGCAAAGAAAACAATAAAGAGAATGAAGAGAAAGCCTACAGAATGGGAAAAAATACTGGCCAGTTACCCCTCCAATAGTGGATTAATATCCAGAATATACGAAGAATTCAAAAAACATAACACATACCAAAAAAAATCAATAAATAAATGGGCAAAAGAACTAAACAGAAACTTTTCAAAACAAGAAACACAAATGGGAGTGCCCTATCAGCCCTCTGTAATATCACTTGCTCCAGCTCTATAAGAGGTCTTGATTTCCAGGACAGCCAGTCCTCCCACATTGCTACTCTACATCAGGAGAACTCTGTTTCCTCTTGGACCTTCAGACTTCCATACAAACTACCTAAATAAAAACCTATTGGGGATCACTGAGGTTGCTGGGATCTTGCAATCATGTGGCCTTCCTCAGATAAGCACCAAGCAGTCAGCACTTTCAAGGTGGTTCTGCAAAACTCTAAGTCTAAGGGATAGCAACAACAAAAATGTGATCAACCAATAGAGAAATGAGAGATACACAAAAAGGAAGAAAACAGTGACTGTTAGCAGTACTCTTCAAGGAAGATAAAAGGTGGGAAATCTTCCCAAGGTAAAGTTCACAGGAAGAATCTTCATTAGGAGTATACTGGGTATGAGCTTCTGCCTTCAAACCTCCAGGAGGGTGACTGAAATGTCATGAAGCACTCATGCCACCCACTGCAACAAAAAGAGAAGGAAATGGCATAAAGAAGAGCAACTCCATGTTACTGTCTGTGGAAAGATAAAAAACCTGATAAGAGGGAAATGGGGGAGGATACACAAGAAGGAGCCATGGGGAACTGATTCAAGGTCACAGTTCCATATGGGAGAAAATATGACAACACATGGCTCATGAATTCAATCCAGAGCCATTGCAGTGTCCTCTTCACCCTGGTTGATTTTCACTATATCAGAAACCAAGCCCAATTCTTTGTTCAGGATGCTAAAACCACCTCTGCATTGAAGGATGTCAGCTACAAATTTTGTGATGATAATAAATGAAAGATATCTTTGTGAATGCTTCTGCTGTACTGTATTCTACGCAGAATAAATTCACACCAGACCAAATGGTGCAGCTAAAGCGGACCATGAGCAAATGATATGATGTCTTCCATCAAGTTCTTAAACTTCAGAAGCTCTCCTTTGACTCAAGTTTGGTGTGCCATGACGTTGACATGATCAATGAATCAAAGAAACTGCATGTTTGCCACTCTGCAGATCACTGAAAAGAATTTCCCTGAGCTGTTTTGTCCTTGAACTTGCAAAACAACAAACTGGTACACCAGCTTGATGGCCTGTCTGACACTGTAGAGAAAGCCCCCAAAGTCAAGATCCTGAACCTTTCCAAAAATGAGCTGAGAACTTCAAGGGAGTTGGACAAGCTGAAAAGGCTGAAGCTAGAACAGTTGTGGCTAGAAGGGAACCCCTTGTGCAGCACCTTCCCAGACCAATCTGCCTATGTGAGTGCCATCCAGGACTGTTTCCCCAAGATGCTTTGCCTGGATGGCCAGGAATTATCCACACCAGTTGCCAGTGACCTTGATGACTCCAAGTTAATAAAACTCTGCATGGAGAGCAATAAAGGATATGAGACCTTTAAGAATCTAGTCTGCAATTCTTACATGAGTATTACTTGATCTATGACTATGGAGATAGACAGGGTCTCCTCAGTGCTTACCATGATGAAGCCTGCTTTTCCCTGACCATTCCCTTCAACCCTAAGGACCCAGCACCAAATAGCTTGTGCAAGTACTTCCAGTACAGTAGAAATATGAAGAAGCTCAAGGATTCCAACATGCAGAGGCAGCTGCTGAAGCACACAAAACATGACACTGTGGACTATCACAGTGTGTTGCCCCAAACTGAGCATTATTTCAGTTGCCTTATGGTGGATATGTGGTTCCAAACGGAAATAATGTTCTGCTTCTCTGTGAATGGGGTGTTAAAGAAAGCAGAAGAAAAGTCTCAAGGATGTGTTCATGCCTTCCCCTGGACCTTCATTACTATCCCTACCATCAGTTCCAGTATATGCATCATGAATGATGAGCTGATTGTGAGCAACGCCAGCCCTGATGACATCAAGAGCTCTTTCCCCACTGCAGTTCCTGCACTGTGTTCCACCTCCACGACTACCCTCCCCCAGGAACAGCAGAAAATGGTGACCTTTTTCTCTACACAGTCTGGGATGAAACTTGAGTGCTCTCAGCAGTCCCTTGAAGACAACGAATGGAACTATGCCAGAGCTGGTCAGGTCTTCATTATGCTCCAGACTGAGGGCAAGATCCCAGAGGAGGCCTTCAAACAGATGTCCTGAAATGAACCCTTGGATGCTGTCCTCCTCTTCAACCACACTACTGTTTCTCTACTACATTTATTACTGGCATTTGAGGTCTGACTGACCAAGCCAAAGTTAACTTGTATGCCAGGTAACATAACCTTCCAAAGGGCTAGTCTTTCTGTCCATTTTCCCCACTGAAAATTGCCTTTTTATTTTCATAATAAAAATTGATACTGTACTTACAAAACAAAACCTATTTGGGAGAACAGAAGATGGCATGCTGCAGGAAGGCTGCATTATACTTGCTCCATGACACGGAATGCAAACAGCAGGAGTTACTGCTTTTCTGTGGGGTGGGTAAAGGGCAAACTTTGTTGAAACTCAATATAAGACAAAGAATATTAGAGCCTCAGCGGTTTGGCTACATTAATCAAGGAAAGAAAAAACACATTGAGGCCAGGTGGCTCGATGATACAAGGATGGTCACAGTAGCAACAGCACCACAGGCTCAGCACAGATAGAGGGAAGAGCACAGAAATACACAAAGGACAGATATGGCATGGAGAAACATGAGATCAAAAGGGTTTCCAGTCCTTGGCCGAACTCAGGGACTACAGTACTTCAGTCAGGATATGACATATTTCCAAACTGTCCAAGAAGACCTGGGTAGTCACCATCTTGAGGAGGTGGGGCCTGCAGGAGCTGGAAAATCTGAGCAGGCAACTGCCCAGCACTACCAAGCACCTGCCTGAGAGCTAGGGAGTACCTAGAAAAACAAGTGCAAAACACACACAGAAGATACCTTTCCCAGGAGGATTCAAGTTGTAAAAGTACAGGGAAGCCAAACTAGCTACACTCCCCTTTGGGTCGAGTGGCTCACATAACCAGCTGAGGTGGGTCAGGATCTAAACAGGTAGACCTGAGTGCACTCAGGGACTAAACCCAGGAAGACTGGAAAGGCTATGTTCATGGGCAACAGTGATGGTGAGGAACTGCACCCCCTCCCCAGGATAAGACTCCTGGGAAGATTCCTGGGATTCTGATTTTCAGCAGGCATTTGCAAAAGCCAAACCTTCTGAGTATGCTGTGTCTATATCTAACCTCTCTAGAACAGTCACTGCCCAGCAGAGCCTCAAAGGATTGTTTAAACCCAAGTCCAGTCACTGTGACCTCCACTCCTAGAACCTGGCAGTGGTCTCACCCTGGGAGTGCTTAGGTATGGGATCCAGACTATGCAGACAAAACTCCAGGCAACAGAGACCATCTATCTTCATTATTTATTTTGACCAACTCATTGGAATAATCTTCTCAACTTTTTATTGTGGGGTTGTTGCTGTTGTTTTGGTTTTTCAATTTGGTTGTCTATTATATTTTTCTGGGATTTTTTGTTTTGTTTTGTTTTTTATTTTTTAATGAGCTTGTGGAACTGACTGGTTCATGGACATACATAAATAAAAATGCTTGCTTTTTTCTTCTCTTCATAAATGTAGATATTTTTCCTTCCCTGCCTTAGGAGAGTTGGATTTTAGAACAGCATATTTTACTTTGTTTTATATTGTTTCTCATTTGTATGGCTATCTTGTTCCTCCTTCTATCCTTCCTTCTGGTATCACATAAATTCTACTGTTCTCCCTCCCTTTCATTCTTCCTTTACTTTATTATCTCTATTTTTTCTGCTCTCTATTTAAACCATCACATCCTACATCTCCTCTACATTCTCTCTGTTCACACTCTGAGTAACTATAAGCTTCTCTCTACATTCTTTTCACATTTCCTTTTCCCTTGTCAGTATTCTTATCACCCTCTAGCTATCATTGGTTTATACAACTCAAGCCCCGACCATTAATGCTCTTGTAACCATTACTGCTGTGGATGTCAAAGTTAATACCTGTTGTGTACTTTTAAAACAGGTACAGATGGTGGTTACATATTGTTTTAAATGAAGGCAACTGACACTACTATTTCTGACTTAGGTGGCAATTAACGTTGTAATAGTCACATAAGAACTAAGGATCCGAGGATTCCAAGCTGGAGAGCTACAAGAAGGCTGTTTCTTGTTTTGCTCCATGACCAGATGAAAGAACTCCAGGACAACTCCAATGCTATGAAGTATGTTTGAGCGAAAATCATCACCGGAACACAGTGCTAGTTAGGGGAGATTTGGGGAGGATCAGAGATTTGGGTGTAGCAAGAGGAAAAAAGGGATTGTATCTATCCCAGCCAAGACAAGGCAGCTGTGACCACCTTTGATCCCAATCAGCAAGAGAGTGGAGGATGAGCTGTACCTTAACGTGCAATCCAACCTGCCACAGAGTCTCTTAGCTGCCTACAAAGGGGAAAATCTGGAGTTTTCTTGAACAGACTGTCTGGCAAGAAGGATTCAGCAGTTTAGAGCAGGCTATTCCACAATTCTGCCACAGTTCAGAGGCTGAACCCAAAAGAGGAGGCGTGGGACAGGCCCAGTCTTCACTAAGTTCAAGAGGACTCGGGTTTGTGGAGTGCAGGGCAGCCTTGCTCAGCCCTGTCCACCTTCACCCCCAGCCAGAAGGCTCAAGTGGTAAGTTAAGGAGGGACAGGAGCACTAAGGTTCTGAGCCCCTCACTGGACAAGCAGATTCAAAAACCATGGTACATATATACAATGGAATTCTATTCTGCTATTAGAATAACATCATGGTATTTGCAGCCAAATGGATGAAGATGGGGAAAAAGTATGCTGAATGAAATATCCCAAACTCAGAGACTCAAGGGCCGAAGGTTTTCTCTCATATGTGGAAGCTAGAATACAATCGGAAACAGACTGAGAGCTGTTCACTCAACATGGGTGAATTTTTACATGAGCAGGGAGAACCTTTCCTATGATGCTGGGGGAAGAAGGGAGGGTGGCGGGGTGGGGGAGGGAATAGGAGGGATATCAAGGCAGCTGGAGGGAGGGAGTAGAGGGGTTATGAACCCAGTGGGGAACCTTCAACTTCCAGGAGAAGCCCAACTAATAGAGGGGTAAAGTAGGGGGAAACATGGGATTGGGGGGATCCAAAGGGGGATCTCAGTTTGCTCTGTCATTATGCATGTGTTCATGATTATATGCCAATGACTCCCTCTTAAATGTAAGACTATCTTGAACGAATAAAAAACAAAATCATGGGGGAAAATGTCAAAAAAAAAAAACCTGGCGGGACTGTGCGTATAACCAGCAGAGGGAGCCCTGATATGCTTCAACCCCTGCTACTAAAAGCCTGAAGAGTCTGAGTTTCAGATCCCCAGGGAGGCAGGCAAAGGCCAGGCCCTGGGAGCATTCCTTAATCTGATCTCTTCAGGGAAATCTCCACCCAGAAATCCCAGGAGACTGAGCTAGACACCTAGTAATCTGCTTGAGATCACTTAATTCCAGACTGAGAGCTGGGGTTAATAAAATTCAGGTAGACAGTGAACATCTACTCCCAATGTGCAGAGAGACAACCTCAGTGAACATAGTTCCAAATTTTCGTTAAGAAACTTTTTTCCCTGTTTTGACATATATTTGTGTGCCATCTGGAGAAGACCCAGAATCAATAGTCAAATATTTTCACTCATTTTTGGAGGCTGGAGTTAAACCCAGGCATGGGTGACAGGTAGTCAAACTCATGTGTAATACCCAGCAAAGGCACAGAAACACATAATCTAGGGCAACCATAGACATATAAGGGGGAGAGGAGGGGTTAGGTGGGGGAAGGAAACACGGAGGGAGAATAAGGAGGGATCTAGGCAATCAACAATGTAGCATACTCTTTACCCCACCCCCAAGAATCTAAATAGTACTTATGCAATCACTTAATTCTGGAAAATTCACAATCTAAGCATTTATATCGATTGTAGGGGTGAAATATAGGAGAATCAGGAGACTGAGGTATGGGCGATGTGGGGCTAATTCTGCTTTAAGAACGTATGTATATCAGTTACTTTATATGCATTTATGATTGGACAATAACTCAACTACTTAATAAAAATTTTAAAAAAAGAACTAAGTATCCAATTTAATGCTATCTATTGTTGACATTGGTTATTGCTATTGCTGGTTTCCCCATATTTCCTGAGGTACTGGGAATCTACAGGGACTCAAAAAGTTTACAGATCAGGGATTCTTTTTCTGAACTTAATTTATCTGATAGTACTCCAACCCAAGAAAGGGAGGGGACAAAAAGTCCAAACTATCAACAAGGACTCAAAGGGGAACAACCAGAGAGGGAATTCAGGACCCATACCCAGCAATAACCAATAAATCAAATACACAGAGAAACCCTCAGAACAAATAAGATAATTGCACACAAAAGGCCATATACAAAGTAAGAGGAAGAGGAATCCACTTGTATTAGGGAGCAAGAAGAAAACCTTCAAAAAAAATGAGGAATCAGGCCAACAAATCTCCCCCCAAAACCCAAGGAACCCCACTGATAGTAAAGTGGATGAAACCAAGAGAAAGGTTATAATAATTTAATTACCAAAAAGATCAAACAATTAAAAAAAGGTTTAAATAAGGAGTTAAGAGAGCAACTACAGGGGCTGGAGCAGTAGCTCAGCGGTTCAAGCACATGCTGGGAATACACAAGGACCTAGGTTCAAACCCCAGCTCCACATACAAAACTAAGAGTCCAAGAAACTAAGGCCAGATGAAAAAATAAATAAAACTGAATCTCTCTTTCCACTCCTCTCTCCTTATTAAACAAAGAAATAGAAACTGTAAAAAGGAATGTAAGTAACTGAGAAATGAAAGACCCAATCAATGAAATGAAAAACTCATGGGAGGGCATCACTAACAGATTTGATTTTGTAGAAAATAGAACCTCAGCTCTCAAAGAAAGAACTTCAGGCACTGAAAACACACTAAAAGATCTCAAGTACAAAGAAGGCAGTAAAAGATGAAAGACTTATAAAACATGACCGAATACACAAGATCTCTGGGACGATATTAAAAAACCAAACTTGAGAATCGTGGGAAAGAAGAGAACAGGGAAATACAAACAAAAACATAAAGAATATTTTCATTGACAAAGTTACAAAAAACTTCTCCAATATCAGAAATGAGATGGATTTGCACATTCAGGAGGCATATAGGATTACAAATAGACCTAAAACATATGAGAAATTAATATGACAAAAATGAAATTATGGCATTTGTTGGCAAATGGATGGAAATGGAGAACACCATGCTAAGTGAAATAAGGCAGACTCAGAAGCCCAAAGGTTGAACGTTTTCTCTCCAATGTGGAAGCTAGGGAAAGGTGGAGGGAAGGACAGGATATTATAAAAGATTTAGGGATGATCAATAATGTGGAAAAAGTAGAACAAAAATGGAAGGACAGAAAGGGGAGGCAATGCAGAATGAAATCTTAAAAATCATGTGATGTGCATACATAAATATGCCACAGGGAATTTCACCTTTATGTATAAGTAAAAAGAATAGCCAACCAAAAATAAATAAATAGGTGACCAAAAGGAAGTCTAATAAACTGGAGGAAAGAGAACAGAATGTGGGGAGAGGAAAGAAGGGAAAAGGTAGTATACATGAACTGAAATCAAGTTCCAACTATGTATAACTATAATACTCTAAAAAAGTGTTTTTTAAAAAGCAAATGAAAGCTTCATGAATAGATTACAATAAGTGCAACAACGAAGATCAGGTCTTGAACACCTGGTTGATGCTTTACCACATTCAAACAGCAAAAAAGAAAAAATAAGAAACATGAATAGAATACACAATAACTCTGGGATACCCTTTAGAGACCAAATATACAAATAATTGGAATACACAAAGGATAAAAGCTACTACAGCTCAGAACACCTATTCAATGAAATACCAGGAAAATTTCTAAGGCTTGGGAAAGACACGGATATCCAGCTATAGTAAGCATTTAGAACACCAAATAGATATGACCGGGAAAGAACCTCTCTATGACATACTACAGTTAAACTGCCAAAAGTCAGAACAAAGAAAATATTAAAAACTGCAAGAAACATGAACTCACATTAAAACCAAGTCCACTGAAAATCAAAGGATGGAAGCTGATATTCCAAAGAAGAATCTAAAAAGCAGTAATAGCTATATCTCACAAAACAACGCAAGTCAGAATCAATCACCAAAAACAAAAGAGGCTACTTCATATTAATAAAGGGAACAGTCCATTAAGAAGATGGTAAATACACATGGGCCAAAAATCGGAGCAGTTAATTTTATAAAACAAACACTGCCGGACATAAAAGGAGAGATAAATCCCAATATACTAACAGTGGGTGACTTCAATACTCCACTTTCGTCAATAGATAGATCATCTGGACCAAAAACCAACAAAGAAACATCGGAGTAAAATTACACTACAGATCAAATGGATTGAACAGACATCGACAAAATACTTCATGCAGTAGCTGCAGAATGCACACACTTTTTCATCAGCACATGAAACTTTTTCCAAGATAACAGCATCTATTAGGCCACAAAGCAAGTCTTCTGTTTTTAGTTTTTTTTAAAGAGAGAACGACAGAATCAATTTTATTTAGTTTTTCATGTGGCTTTTGTTGCTCTGATACTTAGTTGTGTACGTGGTGCCGGGTTTGAACCCACACACTTGCACATGCCAGGCAAACACTGTCTGTAACTGCTAAGCCACCACTCCAGCTCCCACAAAGCAAGACTTAAATACAAAAAAATAATTTCTTACATCTTATCAGATCATAACAGAATGAAACTAGAAATCAACAGAAAGGGAAAAAATAGAAATTATACTTTTGAATAAACCATGAATCATTCAAGAAATCAGAGGAAATTTTGAAATTCCTAGCATCTAATGAAAATAGAAGCAAAACATATCAGGATCTGGGGGACACTAGGAAAGTGCTAGTGAGAAGTTCCTATCCATAAATGCCTATGTTAAAAAACCAGAAATCTCAAACACATATCTGCTGATACATCTCAAGGTGAGAGAAAAAAACTAAATAAAACCAAAATAAGTAGAGGTAAACAAAGGTCAGGGCACAAATAAATGAAATAGAGACTAAAATAACAAACAAAAGGATGAATGAAACAAAGATGGTTCTCTGAAAAAATAAACTAAATTGACAAACCCTGAGCCAAACTGACCAAAAGAAAGAAAAGATCCAAATAAATAACATTAGAGGTGAAAAAAGAGACATTACAACAGATAACACTAAAATTCAAATGTTCACTAAGGAATATTTTGAAAACTATATACCAATAAATCATAAGCAAATGGACAAATTTCTAGATTTTACTAGAAGTGATTACTAAAAGTAAAGTAATAAGATATAAAAAGCCTAAATACATCAATAACAAGCAATAAGATTAATGCAGCAATACAAGACTACCAATAAAGAAAAGTCCAGAACCACACAGATTCACTGCTGAATTTTATCAGACTTTTAAAAAACTACTACCAGTGCTCTTCAAACTATTCCATAAATAGAAAGGAAAAGAATCCTTCCAAACTCATTTTAGAAGCCAGTATTGCCTAATAAGACAGACAGACAGACATAGACAGACAGACAGACACACACACACACACACACACACACACACACCCCAAACCAAATATCCTTAATGAACATACTCCAAAAATTCTCAATAATTTACTTGAAAATCAAATTCGAGATCACATTGAAAAGATTATACACCAAGTTTATTGAAAAGATTATACACCAAGTTTATGTAGCTTTCATGCAAAGGATACATAGGAACGGTAAATGATTAGCTCAAAGAGCAAACTAGAACAAGCACAGATTGCTCTTTCAAGGAGTCAGCATTAAAAAGAAAAGTGGATGGTAACATGAGATAAAAGCACCTGACAAATTCTTACTTTCTTTTAAGGATAAAAGACCACATTATATCACTGATGTAGAGGAATGGGATTGAGGGCAAAGAAAAGGGAGGAACAACAGAATGAAATTGACAGAATTATGTACATATATGAATATACCACAGTGAAATCCACCTTTATGTATACCTGTGATGCACCAATTAGAAACAAACAATAAATAGCCAGGTACAGTGGTGCACTCCAGTTAATCCAGCAATTTGGGAGGCTAACATAGGAGGATCACAAGCTCAAAGCCAGCTTCAGCAACTAAGCAAGGCCCAAAGCAAATTACTGAGACTCTGAAAATAAAAAATAAAAAGGGTTGGGAATGTAGTTTAGAGGTAAAACAACCCTAGGGTCAATCCCTGGTACCAAAAATAAAAAATAAAATGAAAAAAATAATGATAAGTAGAAAAAACAATAGAGTAGAAAGGGAGGAAGTGAGGAAAAGTGGAAATATGGGAGATTATAATGGAACAAGTTATACTCTACAAATGTATGAATATGGCAAAATGAACCCCACTATTATATATAAAAATAATACACTAATAAAAACTTCTAAAAAAAACTTTTTAAAAACCACTTTCACATTTAAGTAAAAATGCAGATATGAAGAACAACGACACTAACACAAAGGGTAATTAATGGTATGCTGTAACTTTTATAATATTTACAATAATAATGATATAAATTTTTCCATTTTATGTATTTGAAGAAAAACTACAAGAGCAAATAGAGGGGCTGGAGCAGTGGTGCAGCAGTTATAACGCTTGCTTCCCATCCGCACGGACACGAGTTCAAACGCCAGCACCACATACACAATGAAGTGTCGCAGTAATGAAAGCCACATGAAAAACTAAATAAAATTGATTCTCTCTCTCTCACTCTCCCTCTCCTAAAAAAAAAAAAAAAAAAGCAAATAAAAAGAAAAATAATCATTAAATTTACCAACATAGTAGTGAACTACAGACAAATGAGAACCATTATATGACCTCCCTTAGAAAATAAAAATTATTAGCCACTACACCTCAGTAGAATTATACAATAAATGCCTTTTACAAGAGAGCACGGCTTCAGATGCTAGTGGTACAAAAGGAAAACAATTTTGTTTGATACTTCATACAAAAAGTAAAATGTTGATACGAAAAAAAGCCAAGAAATTTTTTGAACAAAGTTATTTTCTTTTTAAATTAATGTAAAACTGATAACACGGTGTTCTATTCCACAAAACAACTTCACAATTCAATTCTTAAAATGACATCTTCTGTTATTTTGAGGGATGTTGTAGTCATTAAACACTAAAAGACTACTACTGTGAATAAAACCTTACTGTAATTACTTTTAGTTCAGCATACATCTGTAAAAATGTCCTCAATCATACACTTCTGCACAATGTTAACATTAAAAGTACATTATTAATTTTTGAAACATGTGGTTGCCTCAAAAGCCCAGAACTAAAACAGGTTCATTAAAAAGACGTGAAAAAGTTCCAAGTGAACTGCCAAAACTAGCATAATTATGAAAATATTTAACACTGAAACCATCTGAAATCACAAACTACATATACATTACAGTGATGTCATAATAAACATTCCAGCCAAATGCAATAAAACTACTGCAGTCCAATAAATCTGGTATACATGGATGACAAACATTTTAAAGCAAAAGAAAGAACAAGTTTTTTATTTTAAAACGTTATAAGCAGGGCTGGAGCAGTGGCTCAGCCATTGGAGCTCTTGCCTGGCATGTGAAAGGACCCGGGTTCAAACCCCAGCACCACACACTAAATGTCAGAGAAACAAAGGCCAGATGGAAAAATAAATAAAATTCATTATCTCATTCTCTCTCCTCTCTCTCTTAAAAAAAAAATTAAAAGTTATGAGCAGCAAAGAAGCAAGACTAAATATGACTTGCCAAAGAGTTAAAACACACACACACGTAATAATGCTTACCTACAAACATTTTAAACAATGGTCAAGAACAGATCTGAACACCTTTAACGTAACAGAACAATGTATTCCCATGTTTTGAAGAACTGAAAATTACATACATAAAACTTATTTTGAGATCCCATAATCTTGAACAGTTTAAAGTTTCTCACATTTAATTATGAAAAAATGACTTTATTGTGTTGTCTCAAAAATAAATCTAATCTCCTATTAGTTTTTCTTTGATATACATAAAAACCCTATATTAATATATTGAGTACATAAACAGTACTCTAAATAAGAACATTTTCCCCTTTGGTGGCATTGGTATTTGTACTGCAAATGTTAGAATAATTTTACTTACAGGGAACAATGGCATTTACTATCTTCCCTATAAAACAAAGGTGATTTACAGGTAAATAATGATTGTGTTAAATTAAGACACTTAATTTACAAATTAGATCTAATTTGGGGATTATTTGGATTCAAATAGGTTCAGGGAGACTGTATTCTGTTGGCAGTGTGAGCCAAGACATGAAGTTAGAGGTGAAGAAGAGTTCAACAACTAAGGTAGACCATCATTAGCACCTCTGAGTATGCAAAAGCACAAAATAACCATCAATACCAAACAAGATTCACTCCTTAAGGGCTGGAGCAGTGGCTGGGCAGTTACTGTGCTTGCCTGGCATGCACGAGTACTCGAGTTTGAACCCCAGCACCACGTACACAACAAAGTTTCAGAGCAACAAAGGCCACATGAAAAACTAAATAAAAATTATTTCTCTCTTTTTCTCTCTCTCACTATCCCTCTCTCTTTAAAAAAAAAAAAAATTCACTCCTTAAAAATCATTCCACCTTTTGACAGCACAGACAAATTCGACTCTTCAGAGACATCAAACCTGAATATGATAGTTTTTTAAATTATCTCAAGCTTGAAAACCAAGAAATTAAAATCTACTATCCATACTAAAGGTCACAACAGAAGTTTCAAAGAATAATTCTATTAGAGTGGTGAGGAAAGAAGTCACATTAAAGAGGGTTAAAGAATAAGTGGATGATGAATAAATGGAAAAAAGACTCCACAAAGTCTAGACATTAAAAAAGATTCTGCAGAACATAAAGAACAAAAGTGGTATAGGATCAAGAAAAACACCTGCCATATATAGGATACTTTGCACAATGCAGGGTACATAAGATGAAAATTGACAACATTGAAAAACAGAGTTTGACTTCAAACTGCACAGCACAGTGAACATAAGATAAAAATTGATAACATTGGAAAAAGTTTTCTTATAAAGAAAATTTATGAAACAAGTCTTATATTGTAAAGAAAAATAAACTGTTATTGATACAAACTATGCAAGAAGTTTTATATTCCTTGTTAACAATCATTGCAAAGATCCTGCAAGATACTGTCATTCTTATTTAACAAATGAGAAAAACAGGGTTCCTAGGGTTAATTAGCCTATTAATAGTGTGTTTTGTTTTGTTTTTAAGAGAAAAGGACAGTGAGAGAGAGAGACAGACAGAGAGAATCAATTTTTATTGAGTTTTTCACATGGCTTTCGTTGCTCTGACACTTAGTTGTGTATGTGGGTGCCGAGGTTTGAACCCATGTACTCGTGCATGCCATGCAAGCACAGTAACCACTGAGCCACCTCGCCAGCCCCGATAATGAGTTTTTGACAAATAATATTAGCCATTTTATTAGAGTTGAGAGAGTTCAGAAAATGAAGCAATTACTTCAAATTATTTCTATTACTCTAACACTTTTCATCTTCTAACAGTAGGCCATCTTTTTCTCATTACAATTCTTGCTATTTTCTTGAATATGAAGTAGACAAAGCTGCAGTTAGAAAAGTCCTTGCACATAAGAAGATAAAGAGGAACCTACCCCAAACATTAAATTCTGAAATCAGAATCTTGGAGCAAAGGAAGTAGCAAATTCCTTTAACTTTTACAAATTCTTTTAGCTTAAAGAATTTGTAGCAAGATGAAACAGACTATGAAAAAATATTAAAGAAAGTTCAAGCTGAAATAAAACACTGCTGGGTCAACATCTGAGCTATATAAAAAAAAGAGAACAGGAAATACTATATAAGTAAATAAAATATACCTTTTCTTGTTTTGATTTCTTAAAAATCAACTGAGTAGTCAAAGCAATGATAAAATATTGTGAGTTTGTACCACATGTAGAAGTTATAACAATGTTATCACAAATGATGTCAGATGATAAAGAGAAGCATACCCTTAAAGCATACTAATATAAGCAATAATACTTTTATATGAATATAATATTGAGAGTGGATGGTAATGTTACACATGCATATTGTCAGCCCTAGAGCAATCACCAAAAAGAGGTATGATAGCTAAGAAACTAACAATAAAGACAAAATGGAATACTAATATAACAGCAGCACACCCTATGTGCAGGAGATACATGTTAAGATCCTCATTGGAAGCCTAAAACTGCCAATAGTATGAAACTTTATGTGTTTTCCTATATGTATGATTTCATGATAAAGCTTAATTTATAAATCAGACAAGGGTAAGATGAACAATAACTAATAAAAAAATTACAACCAGGGGCTGTAGCGATCACTCAGTAGTTAGACCTGGGTTTGTACCCCAGCACCACACAGACAACTAGGTGTCAGAGAAACAAAGGCCAGATGAAAAAATAAAAATTCTCTTTCTCTTCCTCTCTTTAAAAATAAAAATTAAAAAAATTACAATTATATACAAAAACAAAATTGCCTGAATCATTAATCCTCCACTTTAGGCCATTATTAGGTAAACTAACAATTATTTGAATACAAACACTGCATACTGCAAAATTCTATAACAGACTGCTACCAAGTAACTAAGGGGCAGTTAAGGTACACAATCTGGATATTCTGGATAAAAGAATTTTTCATACCCTAGACTTCATCACACTACTCAGAATAGTATGCAATTCAAAACTTGTGAATTGTTTATTTCTGGAACTTTCCATTTAGTACCTTCAGACTACACTGGACTTCAAATAACTGAAATCACAAAAAAGGTGAATGACTACACACCTAATCCAAAAGAAGACAGGAAAAAATATCAGATGGAACAAAAATAAAACAAGTAAAAGACATTGGGCTTAAACATCTCCATATTTAAAATTATGTGAAATGAAAACAATCTAAGATGTTTTCAGACTAGTGAAACCCAACAATAAACTGTCCACAGAAAACTCTTTTCGGATATACTCAGTCCAGTTTTAAATACTATCTTGCTTTTCAAAAGCCAACCCTGGTAAACACAACAAGTTCAAAGAACAAGAAAATTAGCAAATTCTAATCACCAAAACTAAAATCAAAGAACTGTTGAATGTGAATTTGTGAATCAAACACAAACAAACCAAAAAAAAAAAAAAGTATGGGCTGAGGATGTAGCCCAATGGTAGAGCACTTCCCTAGTATGTTCAATCCTCAGCACCACACACATATACACACATTTAAAAAAAAAAAAAAAGAAAGAAAGAAAGAAAACCTGTAATCTGAGTTCCTTATTATCTATAATGCCAGGTAACAATTAGGACAGCAACCAGCTGGAAAAAGAAAACTTGTAACAACCAGAAAGCTGTAAAGTTTCAAAGTAGGATATTTTTCTGCATGCAGCTTTAAAACATGTCCACAGCACTGAACACTATAATTAATGCTGTACTGGCACTTCAACTACAACCCCATATTTTCACTCATTCATAACATTCTTAGAAAGTCCCTCATAAAACTAAAGCCTTTCTTGTCTCTATCCAAATGTGTCTTCTTCCTTACAAGAGTTATGAAAAAAAAAATATATATCTTTTCAACTCAAAAAATGATGGAAGATTTACTAGAAAGAAAATAAACTAAACAGAACTCCATAAACTTCCAATTATGGCAAACAGTTAAAACTTCCTCAACATGGGGCTGGAGATGTGGCTTGCTCAGTGATGGAGCACTTGCCTACCACATTTGAGGACCCAAGTTCAAACCCCAACACCACATACACAACAAAATGCCAGAAAAACAAAAGCCAGATGAAAAAACAAATAAAATTGACACTCAATTGATACTCTCTCCCCCTCTCAAAAACTAAAAAAAAGGGGAGGGGCGCGCTGGAGCGATAGCTCAGCAGTTACAGCGCCTGGCCTGGCATGCATGAGGACCTGAGAACAAACCCCAGCACCACGTACAAAATGAAGTTTCAAAGCAATGAAAGCCACATGAAAAACTAAATAAAATTGATTCTCTCTCTCTTAAAAAAATTTTTTAAAAACTTCCTCAGTAAGTATAAAAACATTTTTTTAATGAATCACTTTATACCAGGGTTGGTATTCATGTACCATAAAGTTGAGGCCTAATTATACATGACATAAAAAACACTTGGAATTAAATCGATGTGTCAATGTGTACTTTTTAAAGAACCATATCTTTATACTGTGTTATCTTCCCAATAGCTAAGTACAAAGATTTTTTTGTCCTACTATTTCTAGCTAGGGTTCAGACACAAGTGAAAATTCAGGAAATCATGATTTCCCTGTTCCTGAGCTCTACAGGTATACAAAAAGTATTTTCATCCATCCACAGGTTAGCTGTTTGGGGTTTGGGATTTTATTTCCATTTCATTGAGATATATGTATTGGTTTTTTTTGTTGTTGTTGTTGTTGTTTTAAGAGAGAGAGGGACAGTGAGAAAGAGAGAATCAATTTTATTTAGTTTTCCACATGGCCTTTGTTGTTCCACTCTGTTATGTACGTGGTGCTGTGGTATGAGCCCATATCCTATCCCATGCAAGGCAAGCACCATTACCTTTGAGACACACCACTCCGGCCCTCATTAATTTTTTGTTTGTTTGTTTGTTTTTGAGAGCAGACAGTGAGAGACAGAGAATCAATTATATTTCGTTTATCATTTGGTTTTCATTGCTCCAACACTTTTTTGTGTACATGGTGCTAGGAAATGCACCCACATCCTTGTGCATGTAAGGCAAGCACTCTAACCACTGAGTCACCACTCCAGCCCCTCAATTAATATTTTTAATTACCCCAATTATTTCAGCTCAAAAAGCTAAATCTAAAACAAAATAACATAGCTTCACTACAAACAATATGTCAGGCTAAAATTAATCATAAACCATGTGTAATATGTCAAATTTTCCTTAAAAGCTTCAAGAGGAAAGAGAAGTGTTTGTCTCATTAACTACAGAGAGATATGCAACTCAATATATATGAATTAAATTTTCCTACTTTTCCTTCAAGGAAAGAAAAGTATTAAAGTGATGATTTCATACATAACATATCCACAATGTATATAATTCCTACTTATTTTATTATTCTTCAATTAGATATAATCACTATGTTAGCATATGATGATCTTGACAAATCTTTAAAACTTTCCAAAATCTACAACAGGGCTGGGGGTTTGGCTCAATGGTAAAGCACTTATTACATAGCATGAATGAGGCCCAGGTTCCCATTCCCAGAAATTCAAAAAGAGAAAAGAAAAAAATGTAAATTAATAATATCATAATTCAATAATTTACAGTAATAGTGCTAAGCCAAAACTCCAGAAATCATCTTATAACTTTCTACTTAGAACTTTCTACACTCTTACTCTAGAATCTATCCCCATCTCTCAATGGCTAAAACCAATGACAGATCCATCTGGTTTCCATTGTTTTTCTCCAAAAATGTGACAAAATAAATTTAACTAATTATCTAAGATCACTTCCTGCAATCCATTCCTCCACTATGAAAAACCAGTCAACTTTCCAAATTACAAACTCAATAAAATTGCTTACCTGTTTAAAATAATTAAATGACTCCCCACTCTCTGTATAAGTAGTCCTCAAATATTTTGACTTTGGACCTCTTACTCTCTTAAAAATGACTGAAAATCCCAAAGAAGATTTATGTGAGTGAATTATACTAGCCATATGTACTATATGAAAGATAAGGTGAACACGTTTGAGATGCTTATATTTGTATATACATCTTATGATATATTTTTAAATTATAATGTTAAAATTAAAATTCATATTATGAAATTTTAAAATAAACTATAATTTTTTCAGTTCCTAGATTATGAAAAATTGCTATTTTCCAAAATAAAAAGAAAATGAGTAAAAAGAATGGCATTATTTTACTTTACATTTTTTTTTAACTCTAGGTTAATAGAAGACAGCTAGATTTTAGTATCTGCTTCTGCCGTTAGTCTTTTCCAATTTCACATATCAAGTAGTCTCTGAAAAGTTCTATACTAAATTCATGAGAGAATGAGAATAAAAAAACTAAATCATGTTTAGTATTATGGAAATAGTTTTAACCCAGCGTATACCGTGAAAAAACTAAGGAAGATGCTGAGGGTCTTTAGAGAATCACCGGAATACAATAAATATTAAAATCTCTTATGAGGTGCCCAAAAGTTCACTATCTGAGAGAAGAAAATCATCAAACAAGACAGATAATGGATCTGAAGAAACAATTAACATTTACAAATATACCTGGAAGGCAGTATGAAAACTGGTGTAGAGAGAAGTACCAATGAAGGCTGAAATACATGCATTAAAAGATAAGATAGCAGTAGAAACCATAAGGGATATAGTAAGTTAAAGATAATTCCAGGTTTCTGATTTAGATTGAATGTTCATCATTTTAATATGAATTCAGTCTGGGACACTCTACAGGACATATATGTGAAAGTTCATTTAGGAACTAAAGTTCAAGAAATAAAAAAGGAACTGAATATGAATAAAGAATATAAAATAATACCTAAACCAACTGGAAATAATATCCAAGGAGAGTGAAAAAATGACATCAATGTAAGTTTGGGATGAATAATAGAGAAAAGGAGCCAAACAGGTAGGGGAAGAGAATCAGGAACTAAGAAAGTGAAGGCTTCAGAGAGAGATCAAAATACTAAATATTCAAGATAAATGAGAATTTAAAAATAAATGAAAAGTATCCACTGGATTGTGCAGCCATTATGTTACTACTGACCTATGCCAAAGTGCTTACTTACAAGGGCTTCAAGGAGGTAGGGTAATGAAAACATTCATCAATTCAAAAAAGGATGGCAAGGCATATGGATTGAAAACAAACATATAAAAACTGACTACTTGTAGATGTTATTGTCCATGTAGAAAATCGCAAAGAAATCAACCAAAAACACTGTGAAATGAATAATGTAAGCAGGATCACAAATGTGAGATAAATACACAAAAATCTACTGCATTTATATGTAAAAATAACCAGAAACAAAAATTAAATTCCCAATATTTATAAATGTGCCAAAGAAAATAAAATGGGTATAAAACTAAAAAACATTTAGAAGAATTGTGGACTAAAAACACAAAATCCTAATGAAAGAAATTGGGAATAATCTAATTGGAAAGGCACACTGTGTTCATAGACTGGAAAACTCAACCTAGTAAAGATGTCAATTCACCTCAAAATCATCTCTATACTTAAGGCAATTCCTTCTGAATCCCAATAAAGGATTTTCATCACACCTAAAGATACAAAGACAGGCAAACTTTGTTGTCTTATTCCAAGGACTAACCAGTATTAGAATAGTAATAAAAAGCTCAGATCTTTAACTCAGTGTTCTAAAGTTTTGGTTTAGGTTTAAAACATTTTTAAAGTTTAGTAATAATAAACATTATTTATATTTTTAAAAACCTAATGAATGACTGCATTTATTAGGCTAAAATTTTTTTCAAAATTTACTTTCCTGGTGGTTGTTATGGTTTGGATACTAGGTGTCCTCCAAAAGCTCATATGTGAAACATTCAAGAAGACTCAGAGGTGAAATGAGTGGGTGATATCCTTAACACAAACAGTGAACTAATCCTCTGATCGGTATTAACTTAGCAATAACTATAAACAAGTAGGGTATGGCTGGAGGAGGTGGGTCATTGGGTGCATGTCTTTGCGGCAAACATGTTGTATCTGGCCAGTGGAGTCTCTCTCTGCATCCTGATGTGATGCCTTGAGCCCCTTCCCTCTGCCACTACATTCAGCCTCAACTCAAGCCCCAAGGAATGAAGCCAGCCTTTTAGGAACTGAAACATATGAAAACATGTCCCCAAAAAAAACTTTTCCTCTAAAATTGCTCATCAAGTATTTTAGTCATAGCAATGAAACAGCTGACTAAAACAGTAGTACAGAAAACAGAATACGTACTTTAAAAAAAAAATTTACCACTCTAGGTTGAAGAAGAATTGTTTCCAAGACTTAATACACTAAGCAAAGAACTCATAGTTATCAAAAATTTTTAAAAACTGTATAGAAAATAAGAATAGGAGAGGAAAACAGTTAAATGTAAATTATTGGTAATGTTTTAGCTTGAGTTATGTGCTAGATTCACAAATATTAGATAACATTAGAATGGACATAACATTGACATGAATATGAAGTCCAGAATAGAAAAAAACAAAAGGATCTAACCATGGGAACAAGGACTGGCATAGATAGGACTTTCTCAGAGTAAGCAACAAATAATAAGTATTTTGTGAAGTTTCAGATTATGAAAAACTATTCTAAGTGAACATCAAAGTGTCCTTTCTTTTAGCCAATACAACTTGGTCACTCTCTCTAAAACTCTATATAATTAAAATGGATTTCAAAGAAATATTAAGGAGCTACATTGTAACTATGACCACTACAGTCACACTAAATCATTATAAATCTCTTTTTCTAAATGTCCCTTGCTGAGATTGTACAAATATAGCAATGCTTTTCAATGCTATGTTAAGCAATCAACAAATTTTGGTAGAATCAGACTGAACATTAGAAATTAGTCATGTCTTTTTATCTAGGCATTTAATGATTCTCTATTTTTGTTATATTGCAAACCTCATATTTCCCTCTTTAAATCTTTTGCTGTTTGTTTGTTTTTGTTAAGAAAGAGGGACAGTGAGAGAGAGAAAGGCAGAGAGAGAATAAATTTTACTTAGTTTTTCATGTGGTTTTTGTTGCTCCCAGACTTCGTTGTGAACGTGGTGCTGGGGTTCGAACTCACATCCTTGTGCATGCCAGGCAAGCACCTTAACTGAGCCACTACTGCTCCAGCCTCTCTTTTAATCCCATAATTATTAGCATTGTTTTCCATATTTATACATTCAAATACCTGTGATTCTCAATTTAACCGACCATCTCGACCCAATTTTATTTCAGAAATAATGTCTTTTCTTCATTATGATGGTACAACATAATTAAACTTCAAATAATTTAAATACGGAGCTATTCTATTCTACTAGTACATGCGTAATTTTAACTTAACAACATACTAATCAAAGTTTAAAATCTAAAATTAAAATATTTTAAAATGTGTCTCATCTATAATGTTTCTACTCAAAAATTAAACTTCAATCACTAGTATAAACCCAAGTGTTACTCTCCTGGGGTATACACTTTTAAATAATTTGTCCAAATGTCAACAGCAATTTTCAAAAATCCTTTCTACCCCAAAATTTTAAACATCTGTAAAACAACTCTTGTTCTGAAAGTACTTTATATGTATGACACTTGACTTTTTGTTCCACACACCACAAAATTCAAGTTTCAAATACCATACAAGCAGGAGATCTGATCATTCCTTCAGTAGCCATCTGCATTGTCCAATATCAAATATTAGTTCTAAGTTGCACTACATAATGTGTTACAAATCTGTTTCTGTAGCCTCTGTAATTAGATGTAATTTGTCTCTTTTAAAATGTGTTTCTTTTGGAACACCTGGTATTTAAACTTCCACCTTTCCATTGAAAAAAATACTTAGCATCTGGATCTTTTTTTTCTTTGAATATGGAGCACTACACGGGTGGTATAACCAAGTCCAGACTTAAAAAAAAAAAAAAAATCCAATAACAGATGATTAAAAACCACTGCAGTATTACCAAATATAAATGTAAAATAAAACTTTACAGCAATATAAGTATCTACAGATTCCTAAAACCAATCTCTCAAATACCAAAAGTTCACAAAAACCAATCTCTCAAATACCAAAAGTTCACAAAGTTTTCATGAGAATATAACATTGATCCATTTACTCTCAGGAACCAAAATATTTAAGTTAAATTGGATAATTCAGGTTTAGAATCAAATATTTCATAAATGGACAAAAAAGATTCGAGACTAATGGATTGATATGACAATAACTTTAAAGAATCTACTTAAGGGGCAGGAGTGGTGACTCAGTGGTTATAGCACAATCCTGGCATGCGCAAGGATGCAGGTTTGAACCCTAGCACCACGTACACAATGAAGTGTCAGAGCAACAAAAGTCACATGAAAACTTAATAAAACTGACTCTCTCTTTCTCACTGTCCCTCTCTCCCTTTAAAAAAAAAAAAGTACTTAAAATAGGAAATAATTTTAATAACTCATAAGTAACCCTAATTTCACAGAAACTAAAATTATATTTAGGATATGATAAAATTGCTTTATGGGTCTCACTAAAACAGTTTTTGTCATAATACTTAAAGGGGCCAGGGATATATCTTAGTGGCAAAGTGCTTGCCATGCCCTTGCAAGGCTTTGAGTTTGGTCCCCATCACCAAAACAAATAAAAGAATAACTTATCAATTCATTTAAAATAAAAAAGTAAATGTTAAATACATACTAAGAAAAAAGTAATAAAAATTAATGATGGCAGGAGAGGTGGCTCAGTGGTAGAGGACTTGCCTGGCACATGCAAGGACTCAGGTCTGAATCCCAAAATCACATACACAACTAATGTTGAAAAAACAAAAGCCAGAGGAAACGCTAAATAAAAATTGATTTGGTTTTTCTCTTTCTCTCCTTAAAAAAATAAATTTAATGACAGATACACTACTCTACTACAAGACAAAAATGAAAACCTTCTTCTCAAAATGCTGCTGTCCAGACTTCCACTTCCTAAATGAGAAAAATTTGGGCATATATTCCTTAAAACAAGTATTACACGTCTGCCAAAAAACACCAACAAGAAATGTATGATGAGGGACCAGAGAGGAGGCTCTGCAGTTACAGTGCTTGCCTGGCATGAGAAAGGATGAGGGTTCGAACCTCAAGGCCACATACACACCAAAGTGTTAGCACAACAAAAGCCACGTGAAAAACTAAATAAGACTGATTCTTTCTCTCCCCTTCTCTCTTAAAATAAAAAAGTTTAAAAAAAAAAGTATGATGAGCCAGAGAAGAAATAAGTCTCAAAAAAAAAAATTGTTTCAAAAAAACAATGAAATTTGTTGTAAAAGTAAATATATTTTCATCTTCTCAAAAAATTGCTTGAGGGGCTAGAGCAGTGGCACAGCAGTTACAGTGTTTGCCAGGCATGTGCAAGGACACAGGTTCAAACCCCAGCACCACATACACAACAAAGTGTATGAGCAACTAAAGCACATGAAAATTTTTAAAAAATTGATTCTCTCTCTCTCTTAAAAAAAAAAAAAATGCTTGAGAAATCTTCTGATTTAGAAACATCATGTAAGTAGAGATTCACACAAGTTCTTTACAAAAACTCAAAAACCTTAACCTAAAAATTGGTCTTAATCAGGCCTCACTTCTATTATACATATAGATAATAAACAACACACATTGATCCCTAGTAAGGTTATGACCAACAAAACAAAATTTGTATGAAAATATATTTTTGATGTGTTCTCCAAACTTCAAAATGCTCTTATGTAAATAACTGTAACTTTAATAGGCATTTTAAAAATGTATATGGTTAGAATTATTTGTGAGTTGATATGTTCCAAAAGTTATAGAAATGTCAAATATAATAAGTATTAAAATTAGTTAACACAAACAACTAGGTTTGATAATTTCTTACCTGTATTCCATCTTTAAGTTTCAAAATGCATTCCATTGTATTGATGGTAATTACCACTGGTTCTGAACCCAGTTTTGTCCATGGTACATGAATCCTCAATTCATGAATATGTCCACTTAAAAAAGTGAAAGGTAATTTCAGTTCCTTAAAACACAAAACATAAAGTTAGTAAGTGCTTAATGTTTTTTATTCTAAAATCCAAATTCCTTTCTTAAAAGAAAAATGAAATTTTTAACGCAAAAATATTTTGGTCATTACTGTTTAACACACAGTAGAATTAAACAATTGTTTTAAACTATACTTAGTGATAAACCTCAAAAACATTGTACAAGTTACATTTAATAAATTACTTCATCACCTCTCTAGGCCTCAAGTTCCTACTCTGTTGAATAGAAATGATATACAATACCTATTGTATGATAAAGGCTCACTTGTGGAGTGATAATAGTAGCAGTACTTAAGACAACTTCAATTGCCTTAAATTTCTAAAAATATGCCCTCAAAAGGTGTTTGCAGGGCAAGTTGAAAGCAGGGCTGAAGTGGAAATGAGAGAATGATGACCTGGTAAAATAAAAACTAACAAACCTATAAAAACAACCTTTTATGGGGCTAGAGCACTTGCCCGGCATGCATGAGTACGCAAGTTCAAACCCCAGCACACGTACACAACGAAGTGTCGGAGCAACGAAAGCCACATAAAAAACTAAATAAAAATTACTTCTCTCTTTCTCTCTCCCTCTCACTGTCTGTCTCTTTAAAAAAAATAAAATAAAAAAAACCTATTATGCTTTGCCTAACTAAAAATTTTACCTGGATGTTGTTTGTTCATAAATGCCAAATGTTTCTGTTCTGATTGCTTTCCATTATTACTAAACAAAGTTTAGAAATGAAAGCATAAATTTCACAACAATCACTTTATACTACATTTGGACAAAACTTTTGTTACAAATAACGAAAATATTTCTATCACATTTTCACTGCTATTGCATACATATGCAAAAGTTAATACAAAGTATTAATCTTATCCCCCTCCCCCAGATATATCTTCTTGGTTTAGCAACACAGTACAAATATAGCTAAATACAGGCAGGATGGAAAAGTGGTTACAACCAATTAACTCTGGAGCCAAAAGATAGATTTAAATCCAATCTCTGTCATTTACTAGCCCAATGACACTTGGTGAGTTGTTTCAAGTATCTGTGCCTCCATTTCTTTATCTCCAAAATATGGATAATAATACTACCTTTTGAGGACTAATTCAATTCACTAATAAAGTGCTTAGAATACTGTCTTCCTCACACAGAAATCATTATAAAGATACTAAATAGTGTTGAAATTGTTGTTATTAATATTATGAAGTGTGAGCCTAATTTGTCTGAAACTAGAGACTTTTTTTTAAGGCCAGACAACTAAAAAACTATTGTCACTACTCTTTGCCAATGGAATGTCATAACCTTTAAATATGTCTAATTATTATATTAAGTTTAAAGATGCAGTAATTACTTCAAGCATTGTTCTATGGGCACAAAGATTATGTACTAATCAGTATTTGCAACAAAGAAAGAATTTACTAATCACTTACCATGTACTAGGCACTATTCTAAGTACCTTAACTCCATATAATCATTTAATACTAAGAACAACAAAAGGTATATACTATCATCCCCATTTCATGATGAAGAATCTGAGGCATAAAGGGTCCAGTAACTTCCCAAAATCAAATCAGTAAAAAAGACAGAACTCAAAACTGAGAAAAACAATGTTAAAATACTTGCTCTTAATCACTAATAATATTGCCTCTACATTACCATCATGAGCATTGACTACATTTACATTTGCCATGTGTCTCCCTGCAAAATGAGTATATTATATTTCCACCTCTACCACTCCTTAACTTGTGTAACAATGTACATTTGCAAAATAACTCCCAAAATTGCAGAGTATGGGCACAAATCAGATTTTCTCAGGGAGAAGTTAAAATATACCTGAATTAAACTGAAGAACTCAGTGTCATAATAATGCTACTCATCAACTGAGCTACTAACCAAATATTAACACACAGTTTCCATGTTATAACATGGAATTTTAAACTACAAAGCCCAGGTTGGAAGTCCAAATAAAATTCAAACTTTATTAATGATCTGACTACAAAAGACAGTTTGTTTCATCAGAGTTGTTGAGATAAACAAGAACCCTTGGGTACCCTGTAAAAAACAAAATACAAATGTTGATTATTTGAACAAATGGATTGTGAGGTAACAAAAAAGAAATGATTTTATTTTTATTCTTTCCCTTCTTGAAATATAAATCTATTTTTCTTAAATATTTTATTGACTTGTAACTTCTCAGAAATATATTACATAAAATGTATCCCTAGAAATGGGGATGTATTGGTAGTAGAACACTTGTTTAGTATGTGTGAGGCTCCTGATTCCATTCCCAGCACTGCAAAAACAAAAAAACATATCCTTAAAACCAGTACTTCTATGTCTATGCAAAGGATATTGCCAGTAAAGAACTGCAAAAGTGGATTGAATAGCTGTCAAAAATCCAAATATAGGTGAGCTATTATGAAATATTCTAACAAGGAAAATATGTTCAAAAACGAATACAACAAACAAGAACAAAAATAGACAAAGGAACTATATCAAACTTTAAAACTACACAGCAAAGGAAACAATCAATAGAGTAAAAAGCCAAACTCTGAAACAGGAGAACATATTTACAAACCATGTATCGAGTAAAGTGTTAATGTCTAGAACATATTAAGAATTCCTATAAATCAACAGCAAATAAACCGACCAATTCTACTTTTAAATGTACAAAAGAATTGAATGGACAATTCTCCAAAGATATACAAATGGCCAAAAAGTATACAAAAAAGATGCATGACTTCTCAAATCATCAAGAAAATATGAATCAAAATTACAATGTGATATGACATCATACCTATCAGGGTGGTCACTATCAAATAATAGTAAGTGTTATTAAGGAGAATGTAGAAAATTTGGAATCCCGTGCTCTTATTGAGAATTTAAATTAAGGCAGGTGCTATGAAAAACAATATGCCAGTTCCTCAAAGAATTAAAAATAGAATTACTGAGCTGGAGCGGTTATGGCGCTTGCCTGGCATGCGCATGTATGCAGGTTCACACCCTAGCACCATATACACAACTAAGTCTCCGAGCAATGAAGACTCAAAAACATTAAATAAAATTGATTCTCTCTTTCTCTCTCTCTGTCCCTCTCTCTTTAAAAAAAAAAAAAATAGAATTACCATATGGTTAAACCAATCTCAATTCTGGATATATATTAAAAAAATTAAAAACAGGGACTCTAATATTTTTATTTCTAATTTGCATATAGTAATTATACATTATGAAGAACAGTGTAGCAATTCAACAAATGTATATAATATGTAGTGGTCACAAAGTAGTTGATATGCCCATCAAAAACAGAATCACAAGATATTAACATGCCAATGTGCGTAACAGCATTTCCACAATAGACAAAAGATGGAAAGAAATCCTATCATTCATATATACATACACACATACACATACATGATGTGTGTGGTACTAAAAAATGCATAACAAAAGGGCTAGAGAGGTGGCTCAGAAGTAAAATATTTCCCTGGCATGCGCAAGGACCTGGGTTTGAACTCCAGTACCTCATACACGATTAAATGTCAGAAAAACAAAAACCACATGACAACAATACATAAAAATTGACTCTCCTCACTTTCTTTGAAAAATAAATACAACAAAATTTACTATCTTAATCGCTTTTAAGTGTACAGTATTGTAAAGCTGGACTTCAAAAATGCTGAGGATGGATTTCTGCAATTCAGCTCTTTGCTTCTCACTCATGCTCAGCCTTACCAGGTTGTTCTGCTGTGCAGTTACTGAAGATGCCTACAGAGCATACCTGGCTCCCAACTGCAAGGAAATGAATTCTTATCATAGGTATTTCATTGAACTCAGGGAACTGAAAAAAAAAAAACAATTGCAACAAACTTTTCTCACAAGGTTGAATAGAACAAGAGTTAGCTTAGAAGAGATGATAATAAATAGGTCACAATAGGGGCTGGAGTGGTGGCTCAGCAAATACAGCATTTGCCTGGCATGTCCAAGTACACAGGTTCAAATCCCAGGACCATGTACACAATGAAGTGTCAGAGCAATAGGAGCCACATGAAAAACTAAATAAAACTGATTCTTTCTCTCTATCTCACTGTCCCTCTCTCTTTAAAAAAAAAAAAAAAGGTCTCAATAGCTTCCCTTAAAGAGGGACCGATACTGGGTTCAACAGAGATCACACATTAAATTAAAATGCTAGTATCCAGAAATCCACCCAACCCAGGCCCCATAAGGAAAAGGATCTCACAAAGTAAGCCCTCTCTTGAAAGAAGAAAAGAGAACAATACTGAAACATTGGCAGACACACAAACAACATGAAAAAGCAAGGGAACTGAGCCATCCATGCTACCCATAATGCCTCAACAACAAACATCAATGAAAGTAGAGTGGACGTAATGTCAGAGAAGGAATGTAGAAAATTAATATTTAAGTTGTTCTATGAGCCAAAAGATGAAAGAAGAAAAGAAATACTGGAAGTGAAAGACCACTTCAATAAAGAGACAAGAGATCCTCAAAAAGAATCAAACGGAAATCCTTAAAATGAAGGATCACTAAACTACATGAAAAATTCAATGGAAAGCATCACCAATAGATTAAACCCCTTTGAAGAAAATAAAGTAGAATATAGCAAAAAGATGTTAAGACATGAACAGAATATTCTAGAAATTTGGGATAACATCAGAAGACAAAACTTGAGAGTCACTGGGGTAGTGGAAAACTTGGAGATACAAACTAATACTCTGCAACTCTTTTCAACGAAATAATATCAAAAAATTTTTCCAAACCTTAATAATTAAATGGAAACTCAAATTCAGGAAGCATACAGAACTTAAATATACAAAATTTAAAAAACCCATCTGAAGGCAAGAACAGAACATTAAAAGATGCAAGAGAAAAGCAATAAATCACATTTAAAGGAAAACCATTTCAGAACACAACTGACTTCTCAACCCAGACACTAAAAGTAAGAAGGGCTTGGAATAATATATACCCCATTCTGAAAGAAAAGTGATGCCAACCAAGAATACCATATCCAGGAAAATTAAGCTTCAATTTTGAAGATGAGATAAAACCTTCCATGATAAACAAAAGCTAAAAGAATTCGTAACTAGAAAGTTTGCACTACAAAACACACTCCACAAAATATATCACAAACAAGAAACAAGAAACAAAAATGAAAACCAATACAAGGAGATGTTACACTAGAAAAATACTTATTCAAAAGAGAATCAACACCAATTCAAAAACTAGAAATAAATCAAAATGCCAGAATAAAAATGATCTCTCAATAACTTATTGAATGAAAATGATCTAAACGCTTCAATCAAAAGATACAGGTTGGGGGCTGGAGGGGTGGCTCGGCGGTTATAGCGCTTGCCCGGCATGCGCAAGTACATGGGTTCAAACCCCAGCACCACGTACACAATGAAGTGTCAGAGCAACAAAGGCCATGTGAAAAACGAAAAACTCAATAAAAATTGATTCTCTCTCTCTCTCTCTCTCTGTGTGTCTCTGTCTCCGTCCTCTTTTTTTTTTTTTAAAAAAGGGGGGTGTTGGGGTTTTAGTTCAGTGGCAGAGCGCTTGCCGTGCCACCTGCAAGGCCCCGAGTTCAGACCTCAACCCTGAAAAAAAAAAGACACAGGTTGGCAAAATAGATTAAAAAAAAAAACCCAACAATATGCTGCCTGCAAGAGATACCTCACAGGCAAATTCATAGGCTGAAGGTGAAGGGATCGGGAAAAACATGTGATGCACATACCTCTTATAAACAAGCCCACATTGCAATTCTCATATCAGATAAGGTAGACTTTAATCCAAAATTAATCAGAAGAGACAAAGAAGGTCAATTTGTACCACTCAAGGGAATCATACAGCCACAGGTTATAACCATCATAAATATATACGCCCCAAATAATGGACCAAAGATATACATAAAACAAACCCTTGTCAAATTCAAGAACCAAATCAACTCCATACAATTATTCTCAAGGATTTTTTTCCTTCTATTAAAGAGAGAGAAAGTGAGTGAAAGAGAGAGAAGGAGAGAATCAATTTTATTTATTTTTCCATTTGGCCTTCATTTCTCCAACACTTAGTTGTAAGTATGTGGTGCTGGGGTTTGAATCAGGGGCCTTGCACATGCCAGGCAAGCACTACAACTGCTGAGAATCCACTCCAACCCCTATTCTGGGGGAATTTAACGCATCTCTTTCATCACTGGATAGACCATCTAAACAAAAACTAAATAAAGATACAATAGAAGTAAACCATACAACTAATAGTTTGGACCTAACAGACGTTTTTAGAATATTTCACCCATCAACATCTGAATACACTTTCTTCTCACCAGCACATGGAGCATTCTCTAAAATAGATCATATTCTAGAGTACAAAGCAAATCTAAGCAAGTACAAAAAAAAATAAAGAGAATACCCTCCATCCTATCAGATCATAATGGAATGAAACTAGAAATTAATGATAAGATAAAAAATAGAAACAATTCGAAGACCTGGATATTAAATAATACACTCTTGCATAGTGAAAAGATAATAGAAGATATCAGGGGTGAAATTTAAAAATACCTGGAGATAAATGAGAACAGTGCTACAACGTATCAAAATCTATGGAACAGGAGCTGGAGCAATGGCTTGACAGTTACTGCATTGCAGCACTTGCCTGGCATTCATGAGTACACGAGTTGAAACCCCAGGACCACATGCACAACGAAGTCTCAGAGCAATGAAAGCCACATGAAAAACCAAATAAAGATTGTTTCTCTCTTTCTCTCTCTCTTACTGTCCGTCTCTCTTAAAAAAAAAAAAATGAGACAGGGCTAGAAGGATGGCTCAGCAGTTACAGTGCTTGCCTGGCATGCACAAGGATGCATGCGAGTTTAAACCTCAGCACCACATACACAAAAAAGTGTCAGATCAATAAAAGTCACATTAAAAACTAATTAAAATTGATTCTCTATTTCTTTCCCTCTCTCACTTTCCCTCTCTCTTAAAAAAATAAAAATAAAAATCTATGGGACAGTATGAAGGCAGTTCTAAGAAGAAAGTTCAGCTCATGACACTAAGCTCATTCATTAAAAGAACAGAAAGACACAAAAATGAATTACCTAATACTTCATTCTCAAGACCCAAGAAAGAAGAACAAACCACCACCAAAATCAGTAGAAGAAAGGAAATAATTAAAATCAGATCTGAAATCAATGAAAGTGAAATCAAGAAAACAGTACCAAAAAAAAACAATGAAACACAAAGTTGTTTTCTCAAAAGCATAAACAAAATTCAATAAACCATTACTCACACTAATGAAAAGAAAGAAAAATCTCATATTATTAACATCTGGGATGAAAAAGGAAACATCAGACACTCCTGAAATCCAAAGGATCTAGCTATTTTGAAAATTTATACTCCGATAACCTAGGAAACTTTGAAGATATGGATGTATTCCTAGAGAAACACAAACCACCCAAATTAAACCAGGAGAAAATAGAAAACATAAACAAATCAATTTCTAGTGATGAAATAGAAGCAGTCATCCAAAGCCTTCAACAAAGAAAAGTCCAGGACCAGGTGACTTTCAGCCAAGTTCAACAAGACCCTAAAAGAACTAGTACCAAATTATTCCATGAAATAAAGAAGGGAAATCTACTAAATTCTTTCAATGAATCCAGTATCACCCTGATACCAAAACCAGACAAAGACAAATCAAGGAAAGAAAACTTCAGTCCAATATCCTTGATGAACATAAATGCATAAATTCTTAATAAAATATTGGCAAACCACACACAAGAACACATTTAAAAGATAGTACACCATGACCAAGTGAGATTCATCCTAGGGATGCAGAGTTGTTTAAATCTTGAAAAGTCAATATATGTAATTCACCACACAAAAAGACTTAAAAACAAGAATCATATGATTATTTCAATAGATGAAGAAAAAGAAGTTGACATGCTGGAGCAGTGGCTCAGTGGTTACAGCGCTTGCCGGGCATGCACAAGAACATGAGTTCAAACCCCAGCACCACATATACAACTAAGTGTCCAAGCAACAAAGGCCACAGGAAAAACTAAATAAAACTCATTCTTTCTCTCTCACTGTTCCTCTCTCAGAAAGAAAGAGCATTTGACAAAGCACAACACCCATTCATGTTTAAAACACTAGAAAAACTATAGAAAGAACTTACCTCAATATAGTAAAAGTTGTTTATGACAAACCTAAGGCTAACATTATTCTGAATGGAGAAAAATTGGAATCATTTCCTTTGAAAACAGGAACTAGACAAGGATGTCCACTTTCACCACTCCTATTCCTATAGTCCTTGAAACTCTGACCAGAGACATTAGGCAAGAGAAGGAAATTAAAGGGATATGAATACGTAAAGAGGAGCTCAAACTATCAGTTTGCTGATGACATGATTATATACTGAGATGATCCAGAAAAACTCCACCAGAAGACTCCACCAGAAGAGCTCATAAATAAAATGAAAAATTGAAAAATCAACATTTACAATCAATTATATTCCTTTATTCCAAAGATAAACTTACTGAGAAATTAAGAAAATTACTCCATTCACAATAGCTTCATAAAAAATAAAATACTTTGAAATTAATCTAACAAAAGAGGTAAAGGATCTCTACAATGAGAACTATAAAACACTAAAGCAAGAAAATGAAGACCTTAGAAGATGGAAAGACCTCCCACGTTCCTGGATAGAGAGAATTAATATTATCAAAATGGCCATATTACTTAATGTGCTATACTAACTCAATTCAATACCCATCAAAATTCCAATGACATTCTTCTCAGAATTACAAAAAGCAGTCATGAAATTCATTTCGAACAATAAGAGACACAGAATAGCCAAAGCAATCCTTAGCAAGAAAAGTGAGGCTGGAGGAATCACAATACCAGACTTCAAATTAAACTATAGAGTATAGTAATAAAAGCAGCATGGTACTGGCACCAAAACAGACATAAGACTTTGCAAAGGAATAGAACAGAATACACAAAGACAAACTCACGTAAATACAGCTACCTCACAGTCAACAAAGGGGCCAAAAACTTAAAGTCAGAGAAAAGCCAGTCTCATTAACAAATGGCGGATTTAAACACAATTGCTATGTCTCACCCTGCACAAAACTCAGTTCAAAGTGGATCAAAGACCTAGGAATTAGACCAGAAACCCTGCACCTATAGAAGAAAAGGTAGACCCAACACCCCAACACACTGGCTCAGAAACTGACTTCCCAAACAAGACCCCAAAAGTGTAAGAATAAAAGGAAAAATCAATAAATAGGATGGCAGCAAACTGAAAAGCTTCCTCACAGAAAAGCAAACAACTAAAATTGTGAAGAAAGAAACTACAGAATGGGAAAAAAAATCTTTGCCTCCTGAACCTCAGAAAGGGCATTAATATCCAGGATATATAAAAAACTTAAAACCTTAACACCAAAAAAAAAAAAAGCAAATAACCCAATCAATAAATGGGCAAAAGAAGTAAACAGATACTTTTCAAATGTAGAAATACAACAAATATATGAAAAAAATGCTCAATATCTCTAGCAATTAAAGAAATGCAAATTAAAACTACTCTGAGATTTCACCTCACTCCAGTTAGAATGGCAATAATCAAGAATACAAACAAAAAATGTTGGTGGGGATATGGGGAAAAGGGTACACTTATACACGGTGGTGGGACTGCAAACTGGTATAACCACTCTGGAAAGAGTATGGAGATTCTTTAAAAAACTAGGAATGGATACACCATTTGACCCAGCTATCCCACTTCTTGGTATATACCGAAGAACCTGAAAGCAGTATACTACAATGTTGCAGCCATATCAATGTTCATACAAGCTCAATTCTCTATACCTAAGCTATGGAACCAACCAAGGTGACCTTCAACTGATGAACAGAAAAAGAAATTGTGGCACATACACACAATAGAGTATTACTCAGCCAGATGAATGACATTATTTCATCTGCGGTCAAGTGGATGAAACTGGAAGATATACTGCTAAATGAAATAAGCCAGTGTGAAAAAAAAAACAAAGGTCAAACATTCTCTCTGATATGTGGGAGATAATCCAACATAAGGATACTGTTAAGCTAAACCCAGCCAAGAGACTGTACCCTTTACTCCACAAACAGATCACACTCAAACTTCAACAATACTTTAATACAAGTAACAGAAAATATGATAGCACATGTTTATGCCCCAAACACTGCTGCATCTAATTACATAAAATAGACATTATTCAAAGACTCAGAGAGACCACAATACAATAATACTACGTAATTTCTACAAATCTCTCTCACAAATAGAGTATTCAGTAAAGATTCTTCAGACCTAAAAAATTTATAAATCAGGGCTGCAGCAGTGGCTCAGTGGTATCACACTTGTCTCAAATGTGAGGACCCAGGTTTGAACCCTTGTACTACATACACAACTAAGTGTTGGAGCAATGAAAACCAGACGAAAAACTAAATAAAACCAATTCTCTCTCTCTCTCTCCCAAAAAAAATACATATATGTACATACATGTATATACATACATATATTAATCAAACGGATTTTACAGACATATATAGAATATTTCATCCAAAAACAGCCAAATATACTTCCTTCTCAACTGTTCATAGAAGCTTCTCCAAAGCAGACAGACCACATTTTAGGTCAAAAAGCAATTCTTAGCAAATACCAAAGGAAAAAAAATCAATATAATTCCTTGCATCTTGTCTGATCAGAATAGAATGAAATTAGAAATAAACTATATAAAGGGGCTGGAGTGGTAGCTCGGAAGTTACAGTGCTTTTTGGGCATGTGCGTGTATAAGAGTTCTAACTCCAGTACCACGTACACAACAAAGTGTCCAAGGAATGAAAGTCACATGAAAAACTAAATAAAAATTGCTTCTCTTTCTCGCTCACACTGTCCCCTTTAAAAAAAAAAAAAAAACAACAACTATATAAAACACATGAAGTTTGAATAATACCATTTTTTTTCTTTTTGTTGTCGTTGAGGCTGGGATCAAACCCTCATGCATGCTGGGCAAGCACTTTACCAATGAATCACATCCCCAACCCAAACAATACACTTCTGAATGAATGGGTGACAGAAGAAATTGGTAGAAATTAAAAAGTTCATGCAATCAAATGAGAATAATGATACAACACAGAACCTGTGGGGCTCTACAAAGGTGGTTCTAAGAAGAAACTTTATAACCATGAATGTATACGTAAGAAAAATCAGAAAGATCCCAAATAAGCAACATAATAATGCACTGAAGGCCCTGGACAAATAATAACCAATTCCAAAACCAGTAGAAGAATCAGAACTGAAATCAATGAAATAGAGAATTTAAAAACAATACAAATGATCAATGAAATGAAGAATAGTTCTTTGAAAAAGACTGATAAGCCCTTACCCAAACTAACCAAAAGAAAAAGAGAAAACTTAATAAAATTTGACATGGAAAAGGAGAAATCACCACAAACATCACAGAAATCCAGAAGATGATTAGAGACTAATTTGAAAGCATACTCCAATAAATTGGAAAACCCAGAAGAAATGGATATACTTCCAAACACACAGAACCTGCCAAAATCAATAGGGCATAGAAAACCTAAGCACCATTTTGGCTACCATTTTTCTTTGCTGCTGCCAAAACACCCAACAAGAACAACTTATAGGAAGTTTATTTGGGGCTCGTAATTTCAGAGGTCTCAGTTCAGGAATGGCTGACTCCATTGGTCTAGGCCCAAAATGAGGCACATAATGGGAGAAGGGACCAGCAGAGGAAAATGGCTCAGCTCACAGTGGGATAGGAGGCAGAATGGGAGAAAAAGAGGAAGGGGCCACAGGAAGAACAAACCTTCCAGGGCATATACCTGTGGTCCACCTCCTCCAGCCACACCCCACCTGTACAGTGAAAATACACTAAGTTCATTAAGAGAAGGATGGATTGATAAGATTATAGCTCTCACAATCATTCAATCTCACATTGAACTCCTATACAATGTAGTACTAAAAATTCTAGCCAAAGCAATTAGGCAACAAAAGGAAATAAAATTGATTAAAGTAGGAAAAGAAGAAGTCAAATTATCCACGTTTGCAGATAATATGATCCTGTACTTAAAAGATCCAAAAAGTTCCACCAGAAGACTGCTAGAATTAACAAACCAATTCACCAAAGAAGCATATTACAAAATCAACATACGAAAATCAATAGCTCTCCTATACACTAATAATGAATCTGTTGAGAAAGAGATTAGGAAAACAATCCTACTCACAATAGGCTTTGATAAAAATAATAAAATGCCTAGGAATAAATCTACCCAAAGAGGTGAAACACCTCTAAAAAGAAAACTAGACAACAGTGAAGAAAGAAACTAAAGATAACAAAAGAAGATGGAAAGACTTCCTATATCCATGGTAGCAGATTTACTATTGTTAAAATGGTTATATTACCAATAGCCACATACAAATTCAATGCAATACCTATCAAAATTCCAATAACATGCTTCACAGAACTAGAAAAAAAACAGTTCAAAAATTCATTCAGAAAATAAAAGATACAAAAGAGCCAAAAACTCTTAAGCCAAAAAAACAATGCTAGAGGTATCAAAATACCAGATCTCAAATTATAGAACAGAGTTATAGTAACTAAAACTCCATGGTACTGGCATAAAAACATACACATAGACCAACTGAACAGAAGACTCAAACAAACTCACACAGATAAGTCATTTGATCCCTGACAAAGATGCCAAAAACATATGATGGAAAAAAGACACTATTTTTAACAAATGGTGCTGGGAAAACAGATTATCCATATGTAGAAGAATGAGACTAGATTCTTATCTCTCACACTGCACAAAATTCAACTGAAAATAGATCAAAGACCTAGGAATTATACCAGAAACTACGCAAGTCCTAGAAGAAAACATAGGGTCAACACTCCAACATATAGATGCAGGCAGTGACTTTCTCAATAGGACACCTAAGGTTCAGGAAATAACATCAAGAATTAATGAATGGGATAGCACCAAAGTAAAAAGTTCATGCCTAGCAAACAATTAAAAGGTAAAGAGAGAATGGGTGAAATATCTTTGCCAGCATCTCTTTTAACAGAAAACTAATATTAAGAATCTATAAAGAACTCAAAACATTTAACACAATGAAAAAACCAATTAATAAATGGGCAAATGAACTACACTCTCAAAAGAAGAAATACAAATGGCCCAGAAATAAAAGAAAAACTGTTCAACATCATTAGCAATTAAGAAAATGCAAATCAAAACAACACTGAGCTTTCATCTCACTCTAGTTAGAATGGCAGTCACCAAGAATACAAACAATAGGGGCTGGGACGGTTACAGCGCTTGTTTGGCATGCACAATCACAAGAGTTTGAACCCCAGCACCAAGTACACAAGGAAGCGTTAGTGAGTTTGAACTCCAGCACCACAAACACAACAAAGTGTCCCAGCAACAAAAGCCACGTGAAAAACTAAATAAAATTGGTTCTTTCTCTTGCTCTCTCTCTCATTGTCCCTCTCTCTTTTAAAAAAGAAAAAGAAAAAAGAATACAAACAATAAAGGCTAGAGAGGATATAGAGAAAAAGGAACACTTTTACACTATTGTTAGGATTGTAAATTAGGACCACCATTACAGAAATCAGTACAGAGGTTCCTCAAAGACTAGGAATAGAACTACTATATAACCCAACTATACCACTCCTCAGTATTTATCCTAAAGAAATAAAGTCAGCATACTATAGCAAAACATGCATATACATGTTTACAGCAGCACAATTCACATTAGCCAAACTATAGAACCCGCCTAGGTATCCACCAACAGATGAATGAATAAAGAAAATGTATAACACATACACAATGGAGCTTTATCCAGCAATAAAGAATGAAATCATGTCATTTGTAGGAAAATTGATGAAACTTGAGAACATGTTAAGCAAAATAAGTCAAACTCAGAAAGTCAAGGGTTATATATTTTCTCATGTGGAAGCTAGAAAGGAAAAAGGAAAAAAATAGGGTGAAGTGGGTCTCATAAATATCAAAGTAAGATCGGCAGAGTAGAGGAAAGGAACCAGAGAAGGGAGAAGGGGTGAAAAAGTGGAAGTAGCAGGAAATGACACTGACCAAATTATATTGTTATATTCTGTGCATGCACAAATATGTAACAACAAATCCCAAAAATCATATATAATTATAATGTACCAATAAAAACATGGAAAAGTAAACATTACAACTTTAGTGACCTCAAAGAAAACAATAAAAATGTAATGTTATATTAATTTTAGTTTAAAAAAAAATAAGATGAAAAAATGATAAAAGGTTTAATTAACGAATAATATAAAACAGAATCCTAAAATACATAAAGCAAACTCAAAAGAAAAATAGATAACAATAATATTGGATAGAGACTTTAATATTACACAATAATGGAACAACCAGACAGAAAATCAAGAGAGACATAAAAGACCTGAACAACATTATCAACTAAATAGACTTAACTTCTACAAACCTACAACAATTGCAACCAACAAATGCAGAAAAACATTTATCTCAAGGGAATCAGAACTGAAAACATCTGAACTGAATAAAAATTAAAACACAACTTACAAATATTTACGAGATGAACCTAAAGAATTTTATAGCTGTAAATAGCTATAAGAAAAATATATCTCAAATCAATAACCTTCCACCGTGAGAAGAAAAATGAACTAAATTCAAAACAAGCAAAAAGACCATACTATTAAATAAAGCAAAGAGAGAAGGACAGTATGTACAGGTAAGTTATTATAAAATTGTTTAGGAAATGGCAAAAGTGCTAACTTAAAGCAGACCTAATAAAGCAAATATGTGTTGCATTATCTAGGGTAAACAATTGAATAATTTTTAAAAGTATATAATTAAGGGGATGGAGTAATGACTCAGGGTGACAGTGCTTACCTGTTATATTCAAGGACCCAAGTTTGAACCCCAGCACCATATACACAACTAAGTGTTGAAGAAACAAAAAGATGAAAAAATAAACAAAACTGATTCCCTCCTTCTCACTCTTTCTCTCTCTCTCTCTTCAAAAAAATTATAAAAATAAAAATTGTATAATTTTAAAGACTTTAAGGAAAAATATCTAGAGTGAAAGATGGACACATTACAGGACAATTTTTAAAGTATATTAAAAAATGAGATGTCAAAAATATTAAATCTGCTATGTATAATTCCATAATTTTAGACCTATAAGTGAAAGAAAGCTGACAAGCCTAAAAAAAAGATAACCGCACAAATCCATACAGCAGGAGACATTATATACCTTTCCTTGGAACTGACAGAAAAAACAGACAATGGAAATCCATAAGATTTAACAAACTCACTCATTTTGAAGCAATAGACCACTTCTAGAACACTACAGTGACAGCTCCAAAATACACATCTTTTGCCAATGGTACATGTATGTAACATTTGCAAAAACAGACCACAGACTGAGTTATAATTTTAATGGATTGGAATCATACATAGAATGTGCTGACCACAGGTGAAGTAAATTAGAACTCAATGACAAAGATAATTAGCAAATTTACAAACTTTGGAAATTAACTAATACATTTCTGAAAAACCCCAATAAAAGAAATCAAAATGAAAATTATAAAAATGCTTAACAGAAAAGAAAATAACAAATCTCTGAATGACAGAGCTAAATAGTTACAAATTTATAACATTAAATTTTATTTCTGAGTACAAAAAGGTTAAAAAAAAGAAAGGAAGGAAGGAAGCCAGGCACAGGGGCACATGCCTGTACTCCCAGTGACTCAGAGGTCAAAGGCAGGAGGATCATGAGTTCAGCCTCAGCAATATGGCAAGGTCCTAAGCAACTTAGTGAGACCCTGTCTCAAAATAAAATATAAAAAGAACTAAAGATGTGGCTCAGTGGTTCAGCTCCCCTGGATTCAATCCCCAGTACCAAAAAATAAATAAATAAAAAATCAATGATCTGGGGCTGAAGCGGTGGCTCAGCGGTTAAGGTGCTTGCCTTGCATGCACGTACGTGGGTTCAAGCCCCAGCACCACGTACACAATGAAGTGTGTGAGCAACAAAAGTCCATGAAAAACTAAATAAAATTGATTCTGCCTTTCTCTCTCTCTCACTGTCCCTCTGTCTTTAAAAAAAAAAAATCAATGATCTAAATTTTCTTAGATCCTCAGGAAGCTAGAAAGTAGTAAATCACGAAGTAGGAAAAAATAAGAACAAATAAATGTAAAAACGAAAGCACAAACCAAAAACAAAATTTAATTATTTGAAAATATTTTAAAAACTGGTTAAGATCCTAGCAATATTGATGAAGAAAATACAAACTACTAATATAAGGAATGTAAAGGGAGAGTCACCATAGATTCCACAGACATATTGTTTTTAAACAACTTTATATCTTTAAATAGCACAACTTGAGTCAGGAGGAGGCAAATTTTTTCTGTAAATAGACAGCATATATTTTAGGCTACTGGAAGTCAGCAGTCTGCATCACAGTTATTGAACTCTGCCATCTAAATACAAAATCAATTAATTTCAGACACTAAACAAATGAGAACAGCTGTGTCCAATACAAATCTATAATGGCTCAACGGTTATGGCGCTTGCCTGGCAAGCATGAGAACACAAGTTCAAACCCCAGCACCACATATACAATGAAGTGTAGGAGCAACGAAAGCCATACGAAAAGCTAAATAAAACTCATCCTTTCTCTTCTCACTATCCCTCTCTCTCTTTGCAAAAAGAAAGCAAGCAAGCAAGCCAGGCCACACACAGAGTGCTGATCCCTGATTTTCAGGAAATACAGAAATTATGTGAAATATGCAACTCTCGGGGTTGCAGTGGTGGCTCTGTGGTTATGGTGCTTGCCTGGCATGTGGGAGGACCTGGATTCAAACCCTAGCACCAAGTATACAGCTAAGTGTTGGAGAAACAAAAGCCAGATGAAAGACTAAATAAAAATTGATGTTCTCTCCTTCTCTCTCCATCCCTCTCTTTAAAAAAAAAATAAATAATTGAAATATGCAACTCTCTAAAACTGACAAAAGAAAAAATAAAAGTCTAAATGGTCCTGAGGCTAGAGCGGTGGCTCAATGGTTGGAGTACTTGCCTGGCATGCATGAGGACCCCAGTTCAAACCCCAGCACCACATACACAACTCAGTGTCAGAGAAACAAAGACCAGATGAAAAAATAAATTAATTAAAAAAAAAAAAAAGTCTAGGGGCTGGAGCAGTGGCTTGGCAGTTACAGCGCTTGCCCAGCATGCACAAGTATACAGGTTCAAACCCCAGCACCCATGTACACAACTAAGTGTCAGAGCAACGAAAGCCATGTGAAAAACTCAGTAAAAATTGATTGTGTCTCTCTCTCTCACATTGTCCTTTTCTCTTCAAAAAAAAAAAAAAAAGGTCTAACTGATACTACATCTGGTTAAAGACATTAAATCAATTCCCAATGTGACACAGAAAACTTCACTGATAATTTTTCCTATACTTAAACTATGAAACAGCTGGGTACCATGCCACATGCTTATATTCCCAGTGTTTTACAGATATGAGGCTGAGGCAGGAGGACTCCAAGTTTAAAGACTGCCTGAACAACTTAGCAAAACAGTATCTCAAAAAAGAGCTGAAGATGTACCTTAATGATAAAGTGCTTGCCTACCATGCTTGAGGCCCAGGGTTCAATCTCTAATATTGGAGTTATGATGGTGTATGAAGAAAGTAGAGATTACATGCTTCCCAATTTCAAAACTGAATACAAAGTTACAGTAATCAAAACACTATGATACTGACATAAAGGCAGACATACAGACTAAATGGAATGGTATTGAAAGCCAAGAAATAAAACCTTGCACTTATGCCCAAATAATTGTCAACAAGGACACCAAAACCACTCAATGAGGAAAGGAGAATCTTCAACAAATGGTGCTAGTAAAACTGAATATCCACACGCAAAAAAAAAAAAAAAAAAAAAAATGACAGAGATTGAACCCTCATATCATAAAAATTAACTGAAAATGGATCTACATGTAAGAGCTAAAACTTAGAAGAACACAAAATAGAAATTTTTGACTAGATTTGGTGATAACTTCCTGGGTATGATGTGAAACACACAGGCAACAAGAGAAAAAAACAACTAAATTGGAAATCATCACAAAGTAAAACTTTTATGCATCAAAGGATACTATCAACAAAGTAAAAAGCAATCCAAAGATTTATGGGAGAAAATATCTGTAAATCATGTATTTGATAAGAGATCAATATCCACAATACATAAAAAGCTCCTACATCTCAACAACAAAACAATAAAAAGAACCTGATTCAAAAATGGGAAAGAACCTGATTCAAAAATGGGCGAGGAACTTAGAAATCTCCCCAAAGATGACACAAAAATAGCCAATAACAGCCAGGCATGGTGGCACACACCTCTAATCCCAGTGGCTCAAGAGGCTAAGGCAGGAGAATCTCAAATCTGAGAAAAGCCCAATGAGAACTCTGTCTCAAAATTAAAAGTTAAAATTAAAAAGGGATATGGATGGAGCTTAGTAGTACAACACCCCTGGGTTCAATCATCAGTATTAAAAAAAAAAAAAAGCCAATAAGTAATGAGCAAGTGCTATCAACAACACTATTCAAAAAGTAAATGCCAACTTGAAACCACAACAATTACCATTTCACACCAGCTAGGATAGCTATTATCAAAAAAAAATATAGGAAAAAGTGCTGGCAAGAAGATGGAGCAATTAAAATACTTGTGCATTGCTAAAAGGCATTTACAAAAGTGAAGTCACTATGGAAAACAGTTGCAGTTCCTCAAAAAAATCAAATGCAGAATTACCATAAAACCTAGCAACATCACTTCTTAATATAAGTACATTCCCAAATAACTTGAAATCAGGGTCTCAACAAGGTATTTTTTTAACAAAATATTTTTATACCTATGTTCATAGCAGCATTATTTATAACAGTCAAAAGGTAGAAGAAACCCAAGTATTCAATGATGAATGAATAAACGTGCTATGTACACACAATGAAATATTCAGTCTTAAAAATGAAGGAAATGCTAACAGATTCTACAATACAGGTGAACTTTGAAGACACTGTGCTAACTGAAATAAGCCAGTCACAAAAGGACAAATACTCAATAATTCCCCTAACATAAAAACCCAAGGTGGTCACATTCATAGAGACAAATGGAATGTGATTCCAAGGGGCTGGGAGGGGAAGATGGGAAACAAGTGTTTAATGGATACAGAATTTCAAGTTTAAGATGAGAAAGTTCTGGATTTGCATAATGGTCCTGGTTTCACAAAATCTGAACGTAATTAATGCCACAGAACTACACTTAAAATGGTTAAGATGATAAATTTTGTTATATATGTTATGTAAAAATAAACAAAAGGAAAAAACTAATAATACCAATCTTATATAAACTTTTCTAGAGATTAAATAAAGAGGAAATACTTCTCAAATAATCTAATGAAGCCAAAATACCTGATAATCAAAACTTGGTAAGGACCTTATGAGAAAGAAAAATGACAGGCCAGCATCAGAAACATAGATGCAATAAAATTAAATAAAATCCAACAATATTGAAAATGGGAAACAACAACTGAGGTTTATTATAGGAATGGAAGATTAGTTTAGCATTTAATTTCTCACATTAACAAAATTTTTTTTTAAAAAATCACATAATGGTATAAAATATTTACTTCCACAGAAGTTAAGAACAACAAAGAATGTCTATTCTCCTCACCTCATTGGTCCTAGCCAGTGTAATAATGAAAGAAAAAGAAATAAGATACAAAGTAAAACTGTCATTATTGGCTCAGTGGTTACAGCGCTTGCTGGGCATGTGTGAGGAGCTGGGTTTGAACCCCAGCACCACATATAAAACTAGGTGTCAAAGCAATGAAAACTAAATAAAATTGATTCTTTCTCTCACTGTTCCTCTGTCTCTCTCTTTATTAAAAAAAAAAAAAGTCACTATTTACAGATGACATGATTATTATTTCCAAGGAATCTATCAATAAGTGTTGGACAAATTAGACAGACAAAATTTTCTTTTTCTATTTTTAAAGAAAGAGAGGGACAGTGAGTGAAAGAGAGAAGCAATTTTTATTTAGTTTTTCATTTGACATTCATTCCTCTGACACTTTGTTGGGTACGTGGTGCTGGGGTTTGAACTCAAGCTGTAACCAGTGAGCCACCACTCCACCCCTTTTTTTTTTTTTTAAAGGGAGAGGGAGAGACAGTGAGAGAGAAAAAAAGATATAATAAATTTTATTTATTTTTTCATCTGGCCTTTGTTTCTCCAACACTCAGGTGTGTATAGTGGATCTTCATAAAATTATGAACTTCTATTCATCCAGATACCTTTAAGAGTAAAAAGACAAACCACAAACCAAGAGAAGATACTGCAAAGCATGAAAACATGTATCCAGCAAAGAACTCATTGCCAAATGTTAGGGTTGTATAGCTCAGTGTTTGAACAGGTGGTTGGGATATGTAAGGCCCTAGGTTCATCCCACTCCCCCAAGCAGGAAAAAAAAAAAAAAAAACCTCCTGAAGAAATGCAAAGACAGAAAATCCAATTTAAAAAAAAAAACAACAAAAAACTTGCCAGGCACAGTAGTGCACACCTGTCATCCCAGCTACACAAGAGACTGAGGCAGGAGGACTACAAGTTTCAGGCCATCCTAAGCAACTCGGCAAGACTGTTTCAAAATAAAAACAAAAAGGGCTGTGGATATAGCTCAGGTGGTAAAGCACCCCTAGATTCAATCCTCAGTACTACAAAAAAATGAGAGAATTTACAAAAGAGGTTATCCAAATGGTCAGCAAGCATATGAAAAACTTTTCATCATTAGTCATTATCGAAATACAAATAAAAACAATGAGATATCAGTACGCACCCACCAGGAAGCCTAAAATTAAATAACAAATGTATCTAGTAGTAAAAATGTGAAATATCTGGAACTCTCATACGTTGTTAGGGAGACTGTAAATTGATAAGACCACTTTGCAAAATAATCTGGCATAATAAAGCTAAACACATGCCTATTTCTTAGCTAATATATCCACTAAAAATTAATATTTATATCCACCAAAATATATACAGAAGAATGTTCTCTCAATAAGAAAGTAAATAGTGGAATCTTTCTGCAATAGAATACTACAGGGCAGGGTGAAGAACTACTGCTGATCCACGAATACAAGTCAATCTCAGCCATAATGTTCAACAACAACAACAAAAAAAAGTCAGACAAAAATGATTCCAATATTTTTGAGGCTCAAGAACAGATGAAACTCGTCGACCTTGATAGGCATCAGATTAAAAGTCACCTCTTTTAGGAGTGGGAGTGCTGATTACAAAGGAGCACAGAGGAGCCTTTTGGAGTATTCTTGGGAGCACAGGTAGTTGCACATGTGTATGCATATTTAAAAACAGATAACAGGATTTGTGGAGGGGTTAATTTTTGTTTTTGTTTAGAAAGGGAGAGCATGAGAGAGAAAAAGAGAATCGATATTATTTATTTCATCTGGCTTTTGTTTCTCAGATACCTAGCTGTGTATGTGTTGCTGGGGTTTGAACTGGGGTTTGAACTGAGCCACTGCTCCAGCCTCAGATTTGTGCTTAAGAAAAACAAAAATATTAAGATGCCCAATTATACTGAGGGAAATAAAGGAGAAGAAGTCAAGAGTTTCTTAGTGTTACTTCTAGATTATTCAACAATGGAGGTGGAGAATATAAAAATTATTAATAACCACCACCATCAGACTGTCTTCCCTTATTACCTAAAATGCAGTAGGTCTCTTCATTATTTTGAGATTCCAGATATTTTGTAATCTAAAATGTAACAATTGCTTGGCATATGTTACTAGTAAGTGTACTAAAGGAATTAATGGATATGTGAACTATGAAGTTATGGTTCATTTGCATCGGATCATTCTCATGTTAAAAGAAACTAAAAAGAAATAGCTTAGTAAAGAGATTTCCAATTTTTCTGCCATTTTCAATCAGTATCTAAACCGTTCTCTAAAGATGTTGTGAGCAATGTTATCTTTCCTACTGACAGGATCTGACCTTTCTCAAGATCTTATTGTCTTTCACACTCTTCCATCGTCCAAAATGGAAAATAGTAATGTAATTATTTTCCAGCTTCATACATAATTTTGACAACGTACATTAACACATTGGGTAACAAGAATTGAGTTCATAGGTTGAAGGATTCTGACAAGAACAATAAAACTGGTTCCCTATCAATCCAAACAACTTTTGGGATTAATATTGTAATAAACCCTGGCTAGGAAGAAGAAAAAAACCATTAAAAAATGGGTAAAATTCACGGCAGCTCAAAATACATTAGCAGAAAAGTTACATTTCTATAGCATAAAGTCAAAGTATAGGAAATGGATTACGTCTAAAGAAGCTGAAAGTGTCAACGTTGCAAGTAAATAACAGCTACACTGCTTACCTGTTCCAGCACATCTAACTTTAACTCGAGCTTGCTGAGAACCACGTCTCCACCCCATAGTGAAAGCTGTAGATCCGAAGGCTTTAAATTCTTGATATAGCGATTCACGTAACTCATTAAAATTGGAGTTACATACGACTCCAACATCTTTTAAGGTTAGGTCAAAGTCAGACGCTGAAAAGAGTAAAAGCAGGAACGTCAGAACTGAGCTGGCGGTGCAGCTTTTCTCAAGAAGAACTGCGAAGGCCGAAAAGCGGCTGCTCGCCTCCTGCCACAGCTGAGAACATTCAAGCGGATACCCTGCTCCGGCCACTGCTTCCCCACCAATACCACTCGTCTCACCTGGTGTGGTGAGCAGCAGGAGGGGAAGGTGGTGACCTCAAGTCAGCGGGTCCCCGCGAGTGGGAGGAAGGGAAGCAAGATACCCTCAGGCAGCTGCAGCCCTTCACCAGCCCCGCCACCCCGCCAGGCCCGCGCCTCCCGGAACCCAGCTGGATCTACCGCCATTGAATCATAACGACAGCCGCGGCCGGGCCGGCTCCAATTCCCGCCGCCGCCGCACCCCACCCTCAGGAGACACTCACGCCAGGGTGCGGTGGCGTCTCCTCCACCTCGCGGTACCTGACACCCGCCCCCGACGACGTCGCCGCTCTACTACCGCGCCACTTCCGGGAGTGCCTCACTCGGTGCTCAAAGCTCTGCCCTTCCGCCGCCTCCTCACGACGGGGCAGCCCGACTGGATCTCTCAGGCTGTTCAAGTGCTGAGGGCGTTTTCTTGAAGCACTCCTGCGTACAGCTATCCTGCGCCCCCGCTCCGACCGACCCCGCCAGTGGTTAGGACAAAGCGCTAGGAAGTTCCCAGGGGAGGGGCGGACCGGTAAAGAGGAGGCACCCGAGATCCGGAAGTGGCGCTCCCGGGAGCCGGTGGTTGAGTGTGGTGGGGCCACTGCGCCCGCTGCAGGTCCCGAAGTGGAGGTCAGTGGTAGGTGTGCAAGCCCTGCGGGCCTCGGGTCCGTGGCAGAGGGGAAGATGATCCTGGTATTTCAAGCCCTGATTGAAGAGAGGTTTTTTTGTTTCGCTGGGGAAACGGTCACAGTGGGAAGAGGAACTTGGGTTTAATGGAAAGGGCAGAGTAGGCCGCAGGTAGGAGGCGCGAAGTTGGGGGTAAGTTTAAATTTAGGCCCCAGGTTCGATTGACGGAAAAGGGGTAGGTGGGTAAAGAAACTTGAAAGGATGAGGATATACGCTTTTGGAGGATCTCATGTTTCTTTTTACTTCCACGAAGCATTGGTAGAATATACCCTGCTTTGCTGATGCAAGTATGAGAATGAAGAAGGCATGGTCAAACGAGATGTGGGGGAACCGCTGGATTACAGTCTGATTCGAGACTTCAGAAAAGCCGCGGTAATTTCAAAATGAAGGAAATCAGAATGCTAGAGACAAAGTGAAAATAGTAGTTCAGAATGAATTTTAAAAATTTTAAGGGTCAATGTTACATTTGCTAGGATAATGAAAGTATAAAATACTACCGTTCCTTGTAGCAGCTTGCAAGCTAACAATGACAAGAAACCCAAAACACCTAACTCAAAATATACACTGTACTTCTACGAATAAGACAGGATCTTTCTACGAATAAGACAGGATCTGCTGCCTAATTTTTTTTACCAGCTTCTCTTATTTTTAGTAACCTCTGAAAATAACGCTGACCACTGCACTTTGAAAATAGACTTTACTTATAGTTATTCTCTAACTACTCTTGCCTAAAGCTCTTTACTGAAATTCAAAACTTATTGTTTCTTGAAAGAATTTTAGTGACTGCAATAGAAAAGAGGCATAAATAAGGATGCCAAGGTGTTCGGATTTATTTTGTTAACAAAAATAATTAAGTTTCATTCAAAAAAAAAGAAAAAGTAGCCAGAGCAGCCACACTCTCTTCTAAAAACCTCAATGAATAACTCCAACAGTCAGGGTATTATAAAAACTTGCTAAATTAGACAAATAAAGTTTTTTTTTTTTTTTAGTTATCTGCTTCACTTGAAAAGCAAACAAGTTGAAGCCATGACTGAGGTTTTAACATAAAGAAAATGACTCCACTAGGAAAACCAGGTTTTTTCATATTTCTAGAGAAACAGGGTGTTAGTTTTTTTAAAGTCTTTTTATTTTATAAAGAGGGGGGGACAGTGAGAGAGTGAAAGGGAAAAATTAATTTTATTTAGTTTTTCATGTGGCTTTCATTGCTCCAAGACTTCATTGCGTATGTGATGCTGGATTTCAAACCCACCTTCTCATGCATGCCAGGCAAGCACCGTAACCAAGACACTGCTCCAGCATCATATATTTAAGATGAATAGCAATAGCTACAGTACTGATTTTTTAAGATGGAAAGAGAATCAATTTATTTTTATTTATTTTTCATCTGGTTTTTGTTTCTTCAACACTTAGTTGTATAAGTGGTGCTAGGGCAAGCACTCCAACCACTAAGCCAACGCTCCAGCTCCACATTACTGATTTTTTTTTTTTTTAAAGAGAGAGGGACAGTGAAAGAGAGAGAATCAATTTTATTTAGTTTTTCACGTGGCTTTCGTTGCTCCAAGACTTCATTGTGTATGTGGTGCTGGGTTTCAAACTGGCATACTCGCACATGCTGGGCAAGTGCCTTAACCACGGAGCCATCACTACAGCCCCCACATTACTGATTTTTAAACTAACAAATTGTATATGAAATACTAATCATTTTTTGTTCTAGTGTACCATTTTTCTTGTAGAGCCAACAAAAAAAATTACCACGTTCCTAGCTTAGGAAAATTACCTGGGTGCTGTTTCTTTGCTTTTAAGGATCAAAATCTGGTAATTTGGGGGTTCAATCCCTAGCACCACCAAAAAGAAATTAGTTTTCAGCCTTCAACCCATTGTGTGCTGTTCTGTAAACAGTCAAGGTAAATTTAATTCCTTTTCACTAGTGTGTTTCATTGCTATTTTTTTGTTTTGTAATCATTAAGTGGGCAACCTTTTCCAAATCTCCTAAAGTTATCTTTTTTTTCTTTTTTTTGGTACCAGAGATTAACCCCAGGAAGTGCTTAACCATTGAGCTACATCCCAGTCCCTTGGGTGTTTTTTGTTTTAGAGAGGCTCTAAGTTGCTTAGGGCCTCCCTAAGTTGCTAAAGCTGGCTTTGAAGTTATAGGCTTTTTATTTATAAGATTTTCCTCCCTCCTTTTTGAAAGGTAAAATAAATATTTTTATTTTCTTATTTTTTATTAAGGAGTTGAATTATTTTGCAATCATAAATGCATATAAAGTAACAATATGCTATGCATTTGACCACAAATATTTTTAAGTCTCCTCTAGAAGACTTTGAGGCAAGATAATTAGGTAGTAGTTCAACAGAAGCTGACTTTGTTCTTGATCTTAGCAGAAAACTGTCCAAGTTTCTCAACATTAAGTACATTGTAGGTTTTTTGCAGATGTACTTAAGCAAACTGAGGAAGTTCCTCTCTATTGTTAGTTTATTAAGACTTTTTTTCTTTTTCTGTGCGTGTGAATGGGAGTTTGATTTCGTCAGATGCTTTTCCTATATCTGTTGATATGATCATGTAATTTTTTTTAACCTGATGTGATGGATTACATTAATTGATATTTGCATGTTGACCCAGATAATCAAAAGGAAGAAAGACTTAATTTGGCTCACAGTTTCAGAAGTTTCTGTCCATGGTCACTTGGCTCCATCGTTTTCAGGTTGTGGCAGGGCACAACATCATGTCTAGGAACATGTAATTGAGCAAAGCTGCTTACCTCATAGCAGCTGGAAAGCAAAGAGGAAAAAAGGGGCCTATTTCCCCATTAAGAAACCCCCAGGGACCTAACTTCTTATCACTAGGCCCCACTCTTTTTTTTATTTATTTTTATTAGTGCATTATAGTTTTACATACTGTTGGGATTAGTTGTCACATATTCCTAGATGCACACAATTCAGCAATACAATTTGTTCATTATCCTCCCCCATCCCTCTACCTCTTTCCTCCCATTCCCTGATCTCTTGCCTTTCTTCTGGGTCCTATATTGTTCCTAAAAAACCCAAATTCAGTGACATAATTCTTATAC